>JTDE01000075.1:384137-397495 GCA_014338405.1 Paragonimus skrjabini miyazakii
TGTTGCAGCTGTGCGCTGAGCATAAGCTATTTTCAGCCAGCACTCGTTTTAGGCGTCCTGCACGTTATTGCTATACTTGACACCCGCCTTCTCCGAATTAGGCTTGGTCTCAGATAGACCACATAGCCGTTCCTTATAGTATGAGTGGTTGCATGCAAGACTGTCATTCTTATTGGAGCATACACTTGGACTCAGACCATGCATTGATATGTTGTCGTTTTGTTCATACTTTTGCTGGGCAACGACCGCACCGACGCAATGACTGGCTGTTGAGAAACTGGCTTCACCATCGGTAAAGCAAAAGTACCAGACCAGCTTAGAAAGCTGCCTTAGTGGTACTCACCCCGAAGATTCTAATAGCTGCTGGACACAAATCTCACAGGCTATTCAGAAAGCAGGTACTGTAGCATGCGGCACAGATGTACATAAGTTTAACGAACATTAGATTTTGAAGAAATATTTGGACTTGTCAAAAGCCAGACGGAAGGTTTCTCCTGATAGTTCACATAATAAGTCTAGAATAGAAATCCGTAGGAAACTGAAACGTAGTCTAAAGACTGATCGTGAGACTTGGTTGGGGAAAAAAGTTAAGGAAATGGAAACCGCTTTTATCTCAGGGGACACGGGCAAACTCTTTAAGCTGATCCGTGCCATTGGTCCCATTTGACCGTCTGTCAGTGATGCTATCACCGAGGCAGATGGGACACTAATCTATAATAAGTGCAGAAGGTTGGAGCGTTGGGTGGAAAACCTTAATGGTCAATTTAGCTTGCATCCTGCTTCTATTGTACTTCAACCACAAACTTGTGATGTAGCACCGTGGTCGGTAGATTTGGAACCACCCACTGAGACTGAGGTTCGCGATTGCCTTTCGGCTCTCAATCGTAATAAGGCTGCTGGCTCAGATGATCTCGTGCCGGCACTTTACAAAGTAGGTGGGAAGGCGTTCGTAGAGGTCCTGACTCATCTGTTTCAATTTGCGTGGACGATGGGGACGATCTCTCCGTGCTAGAGTCACTCGATAATAGTTCCCACATCCAAGAAACGAGCTCGGAGCTCTTGGGGAAACCATAGGGGGATTAGTTTGACCTCAGTCATTACTAGGGTTCTCGCATCCATTATACTTAATCGACTCACTGCGGTTCGGGAGGTAAACATCAGGGAAAGACAGGCAGGGTTTCGTCCTGGGCATGGATGTATAGATCACATTTTTACCCTTCGTCCAATGTTGGGGTAGCGTCATCTATACCGCCAGCCAACAATTGCCGTATTCCTCGACTATAAAGATGCGTTCGATTCGGTGGATCGGTCTACACTTTTAGAGTCGCTTAAACTCAGAGGTGTACCGACCAAGTATGTGAACATATTGCCATACCTCAGCTCCGGTCAGGGTTTACGGTGAACTATCTGGCAGTTTCAGCACCATGGGCGGCGTAAGTTATGGTTGTTTACTTTCACCATTTTTGTTTAATTTCATCATGGACCAAATAATGGAGGACTGTCTGCGGTACTCAGTTGATGCCGGCGTGGATCTCTTACCTGGTGGAAGGCCGACTGATCTTGATTATGTTAACGGTAAGGTGTTGCTGTTTGATAACTTTCAAGCAGCGCAAGCAACACTAAAAGCAATTTCACGTTCAGATAAGTACGTTGGAATGCGCTTCGCAGCCTCAAAATGCAAAGTGTTTCTGCAAGATTGCTGTGATTACGTAGGTTTAATGTTAGATAATGAAGTCATGGAGGTTGTTGACCGGTTTGTATACCGGGGAAGCTGCATCAGCGGCGGCGGCGGAGGTGTAGGGAATTAAATAGAGACGCGTATTTTCAAAGCTAGAGCGGTGTTTACTAATCTGAGGCACTCATGGCGACAGAAAGGTATCTCTCTGAAGCTTATGGGTCGCGTATATCAGACAACAGTGAGGGCTGTATTACTATACGGCAGCGAAATATGGCCGATCAGAGTAGAGGATGTGAACCGTCTTCAGGTATTTGACCACTGATGTCTGCGTTCAATTGCTCGTATCGGATGGCACCAACGAATAAGCAACGAGGAGGTTAGGAATCGGGTGTTTGGCACTGGTTGTCAAACGAGTTCTTTCGCTCAGTCACTACATTTGCACAGACTTAGGTAGTTAGGTCATGTACTTAAGATGCCAGCTAGTCGTTTGCCACACCGAGCACTGTTTGCCGATGCTGCGGCCGACTGACGGAAGGTGCGAGGTGAACAGATGATGTGGTGTAGACAAATGAAATCGTTCACAAGGGAGTTGGTCACAATGGATAGAGTTCGTCTCCTGTACTGGGCCCTCGCGACTCACAGAGTTGATGGCTTGAGACGTTAGGTGAGATGGTGGCTAATCGAACTCAGTGGCGTGAATCTTGTCGTTGTTTGGCCGAGTTCTGTGTGAAGTGAATGCATTTACTGACGCGGGGCAGTGAAAGCCGCAAGAAAGCTGTCTTGATGATGACGCCTTACTTTCACTTACAGCTCGGTTGTTTGTTTGCAAGGTGTAGGCGCCTTGATGTTGTATGTTTGAATATAGATGTTACTCTGTTTGGTAGTTCAGTTCATTCGTATCCCTTTCTTTTTTTCTCTTCCTGTACAGGGTTCACTTTTCTTCTTCATGGTTGTGTGGCAGTTAAGCATCGGTATGAACCACTGATGTATTTCTGTGTATGATGATGATATGATGATCACTTGTGGGTGATGTTCAATCTATATGAAAAAATGTTGATACGTAGTAAGGGATTTCATTGATATAAGTTGAATACCATTTGCGATTGGTCCCAGCCGCAGCATTCCTATATATATTTCAGATAGCCGCTTTAGAAAACAGGCGCTATAATTGGTCTTCCCCCTTTGTTAAAGCTCGTCAGTGGTGCATACCCTTGCCACGACCGGGCTGTGAACTCCAGTCACGCCTTCATGAGGTAATCGTTTTCACTACTACACTACTATCTTCACACTACGCATGACTGACGTATTACATGCAAACGCTCAGACGTATTCGGCTGTAAGTAGAGCTCAGATTGTCAGATAATCTCGAAAGGAAATAGTAACTGTCCAGGTAACTCGAATTGAGGGTTCCTCGACCTGGATTTCTTTCAGGGTTAAAATCACAGAAGTGACTGAACTGATGTGAGCCAAGAACGCGGATGGCACAAGGAATTATTGTCCAACAAAGCAACACATGGGTTAAGCGTTTACACAGGACCACAAACAAAACCACTCATTTGCATACGGTACTCGGCCCAGGCCGTCTCGGTTGCCACAGACGCCAATGCTCACTTCCTTTACGTAGCAAGGACCATTTTGAGCGATGCTGCACTCCGATGTTTCTGTCTGCATTTTCCGATGTCAAAATATATGCTCTGATCCTACTACTGAATGGCAGTCGTGCGAGTAGTATATTACGATTGCTCATCCTCACTACACTGATAGATCGATGTTTCAATAAGTGGTAAGTAGTTTGGCTGATATTAGGTTGAACATCACTCCACTGGTTGCAGGTTGGACAATACTCAGGAAGCGACAGCTGCAATCAGCTGTGAGTGATGCTCAAATTACAAAAACGATGGTTACATTAACGATATCCACTGGGCAATAAGCTTGTCACGTTTTGATTGGCCCGTTTGTTGCTACGTTCAACGAACTCACCTTAAGCAATTTGGTTGTTAAAGTCTGGCAAGCTCTCAAACAAACAAACCCAACGCAGCAGTCGTTCGCCGCTTTTGACTGGCTAGCATTGATCAATCACACTTCTCTCTGCAACAAACAGTCGTTGAGCTCTGACTGGTTAAACGTTATCGGGTCAGGAAGCTTCTCCAGTTCAGTGCCATTACGTCTTTTATCTTTTGATAAACTTGTACAGCTCTCGTTTTTGATGACCCGTCATGACCTGTATCACGGATCACCCATTCCAGCGAAATCCGCTCCCTCAACTACAAACGATTTATTCACTCCGTTACCCCGTCCACATCTACATCGTGTGACCTATGTTCATGTTCCATAATCACCACACCACGTCTCCACTATCTCAGGTTCTCAGAGATACATTGGATACACATGTCTTCTGGCTTAAGCCTTGTAGGTCTAAGACTCACGCGATCACAGTACACATTTTTGTTGCATTCTGTATCGTCGTAGGTTCTGCCTACTCGTCCAATATACCATAGCGCAACAGTTCAGACGCCATCGACAATTCTGTATGTGCCCTTGGCCGGAAAACAATCACCCCATCCGACGGTATTCAGTGATCTCAACAGGCATATCTCCTCTTTCTAAGAACATGAGATAAGAATCTTCCCGTCTGACTAACTATGATACTGGCTACCATTTCGATGCTCAAACTCTTATCTATCTGCGAATATCCTGAATTATGTGCGCAAAAACTGAGATCCATCATCAGAGAAAAGTACACCCAGCATGCCATACGAAACGATTCGAGCACGCAGCTTACTGATGACTGTACTTTCGGGGATAATGCTTTGCCAATCAATTTCAAAGTAATCCGAGAATTAGTCCACCGTGATCGGGTACCGTTTATCACCGTGTATTAAGATATCAGCCGCAACTAGCTACCAGATAATTCCGGAAGTTCCCTGTGCACTAACGCTTCCCTTACTTAACTTGAGTCGTGTCTTTTGTAAATTTCATATTTTCCTATGTAATCATTTATCTTAGTGGGCGTGTCTGTCTGTTCTTGCTCATCGAACACAGTTATCTACCACAGCGTGTGTCACATGAAGTTGTTTAGTAAACTTCTGCTGCAAAACTGTCAGGATCACTATTCTATCTCCAGTGACGATTATTCCTTCTTCTTGGACAAAATGATCACAGTACTTGAAAAATACTGTCAATCGTTCGACCAGATTCTTCCCACAGACACCTTCTATCACAGGAATAAACTTTTCAGTTACGTGATCCTTATCCGTCATGTTCTGCAGCCCCACTCTCCTGTCCATCGGTACCATCTTGTAATCTATTGAAGCGATGATCTCAAACTTCAAATTATTCATCATATCACCTGGTGTATAGGTGCCATGGAGAGTATCAGCGGTGTGTGGATAATTTCCGGGCTGATAAATCAGCTCAGTCTTACTTTCGTTGTCTGATCAACGTCCAATAAGAAACTGCTACATTCATACCTCTTTGCAACTTTCATGATCAGTTTCTTTCTCGTTTGTACAGCTGAACGAATAGAATAGATAATCTGAACTAAATTTGAAACAAGCTGAATTGTCCATCCCATTGAACCGAATCGTCAATCTTTGGCACTTCAGAAAATGGAATATATATATATGTACAGATATTACATAAGTTTGTAAAGATTCAATAATTCTACCGAACAGTCAGTAGTACCAATATGAATTTTGTTCGTCTACAACGTTTTAGCTGCTATAGGCAACTTTTTATCAAGACGATCGAAAATGTTAGTCAACATTTGTCGTTTTAACCTAATTCTTACCTGAAAGGTAGCCCACCTGTCTAGCTTCAGCTCCCAACAACCACCCTCCCACGGTTTATGTTCATTGTAAGATGAATCAATCAGGCTAACGATCAATTTTTTCGTACACATCATTTCCCATTCGTTCATTTTTATTCTCAGGACTTAGCGCGGTCATGCAGGTTTCTTAAACTTCCTTGACAATGTAAGATTTACATGTCGTAACAAGTAACTTGTAAAAATGGAAGTTTGTTGTTTCGATTACCATAATGTTTGTAATGATAGAAGCACTTGACTACAGTAGCGTTACAATTCAGTTTTGTAGGACATTATCAAATCAGTATGAAGAATGGATGCTGCCGAGTTACAAAACAATGAAAAACGAATCAAATATGTACGTTTATTGGCTATGAAAAACACTACACACTTTCCATTGAACTCAGTGACTGCCACCGTGTAGTTCAACAGCTACATTGAACTATAATCGTATGGTTGGTTTATCACTGGGCCATAATCGGTCTTTTTCTAGGTATGGTGTTGATGCTACCCACCAAGGTATGGTCGGCTGTCAACCCCTTTGCTGATAGTCACCTAGATTGATGGGTTTCGATGTACTTCTTTGCATAACTAGATTGCAGCACCCTCATTGTGATGGATTTCGGTTTTTAATAACCTCAATTTGCATCTGTACTGTCTAAAAACACAGGCTTCATAAACAAAATACAATGCAACCTGGCTTGAACATAAGCTTGGTTAATTCCTCGAAAACTACTTTTACAAAGAATGTAAATTAAAGTGACCGTTTAAACAAGACCAACCACAAAGTTGTTTGGCAACTTGCGGAAAACATCACAATTTCATGGAGGGTTGTATGACGAAAATTGTGAGAGATTTTTATCCGCCGAACAAAAGCCACGATAAAGCGACCAGTCTTACGGTTGTCCGATGGATAATACGATAAGCAATATAGTTCAACCAGTGTTGTCATCCAAGAATGCGTATGGCACAAGAATTGTTTATTCGGCAAAGCAACACATGGGTTAAGCGTTTACACAAGACCAGAAACAAAACCACTCATTTGCACGCGGTATTCAGCCCCAGACCGTCTCGGTTGCCGCAGACGTCAATGCTCAGTTCCTTCAAGTAGCAGGGACCATTTTGGATGATGTTGCACTCTGATATTCCTCCCTGCATTTTTCCTGCTGCTTGTACGATGTCAAAATATATGCTCTGGTCCTACTACTGAATAGCAGTGGTATGAGTAGTATATTACGATCGCCCATCTTCACTGCACTAGGTGTATAATGAGCAAAAGGTTTCGCTTTTCTTCCTCGACAAGTGATGAAATGTTGATACGTGTGACATCACTATTCCTGATATTTCCCCATGGTACCAACCTAGTGATAACCTCACCTGACAAACGATATATCTGCATAGCATGTAGAACACGTCTACTGGGTCAAAATACGGCTCATTTTAATCTGACAGTCGTTTGGAAGTAAACTTGTCCAATGGGAAGGAAAGCTCGGCTCGGTGAAGTTCACGTCTTTTGAGGGTGGTAAATTCTTCTAGCCTATATTTGCACTCCAGTATCCATAGACGTACATTACGCAGAAACTTTGCAAAAATGTACCGCCTCGTGCAATCGGTCATACTAACAATGAAGGTGATTCAATTTCATAGGTCTAGACATCATGAATTGATCGAATTTTTGGTAAGCAATAAAATCACAGTTATAGTATGTTGACAATTTTGGTAACAAGTTCAGCCGACACTTATTTCATTGGACTTTAACTGCTCCTATCGGCCGGTAACCAGAGTTGACAAACTATGCAAACTAATCTGCTTCGATGTTACAAATGTAGTTTACGAGCTTCAATGCTTTCCAGGCAAACTTGCTGTTACCTGAAAGCCACCGCAGTTCAATATATCGTTCATCGGACACTGAACTATTTAGTCAGTAGAAAATATTCTCAGGGTAATTGCATGGACATTTTTCATTGGTCTCAGCTTATTCCGAGATATAACATTATAGAATATGTACCAATTTGTACTGCCGAGTCTTTGATGCAGTTTTCTGAAACTCTTAAAGTTACAGATCTGGTCCTCCTGCTCAAAAGGTTGAAGATACACTCACTGGACGACCAAGTATACCAACACCGCTTGTGACAACGCAGTTAACTCAGCTGATGAGTGATATATTTTTAAAACCAGTTGGTCTGTCTATACATAGTACAATTCTGAATTTTGCGCTGTTAACGTTACCCACAAAAGCGATTACATTTGTTAAAGTCTAAAATTTCTATGACTGAAGTTCGACTATCGCCTATCCTCATTTGAGTTGCTTACGTTTAACCACCAACCATAAAGTCATGAACCACGCGAGTACCCGTTATGATTATTTAGAAATGTAAATTGTTAGCTATTAGGAACAAACAATTGACTGTAATTCCTTATTAATATAAGATGTTCGAATGCTTAGCTACAAGTGAACCTCAACATAGCGATACAGAAATTTTGACCAACAGTCAAATAACATCACAATATGTATGATCAATTCAGTGCTTTCGTGTTTATCTGCCGGTAAATGTAGAAATAATATCAAATATATTTCTTCCTGGAAATAAAACTTTATTGACGAAAAAAGTTCACAAATGATGGAAAACAGTTGAGCGGTTGCGGACGCAAACAAATTGGAACTTAGTCTGGATTGCAAAATAACTTCTATCACGATTCGATTCCCGACTGTTTTGTTATTTTTCCGAAGCTGAATATGCAGATGAATTTTGAACTGGACGTCAAATTCCAATACTCGGTCGACTAACTACAAATGTTGATGTTGCACGATTTCGGGATAGTTTGTCACCAGATAGTAAATTACAAAACAATCATCGTAACATGAAACGACATAAATAGCTTACGGTATGTCAAGGTTAAATAAACGAAACCTTGGACAAACCGACACAGGCACAGATTGTAGGGACCCGTTGTAATTTACAGACGTTCTGTGTGTACATTCTACTACCCAACACTTCCGAACTAAGCGCGCGACATCACATCACATTCAGCACAACACCAGTGTGCAAACAAGTCTGTTTTTAATTCCATCAACTTGACAAAACCGAAAACTGAGGAATGCAACAATGAGTAATTCATTGGTTAAACGCCACAGCTAAAGGTTTCACAACAACATTGAGAATTCGGACCATACAGATGTAGGAACCACAAACAGTTGAAGCGAATGTTGCGGTATTTTGATCGATTCCATGGTAAATATTTTTCTTCCTGAAATACCACCTAACTAACGAAATAAACCAGTAAAACTGATGAACCGGATTTCAATCAGACAATTGTTGTGTTCACAACGAAACCTAAACAACCTGAACAGACTTACATTTGGCATTGTGACCTACTATTTTAAGAATTACGGTACGAACACCAACGGTACCCATTTTGTGAAGTATTTATTGGTTCTTTTTTTAACACTGAAAGTGATTTAATCTAAACGCGTGGTGAGCTAAATCTAGCTTGCAAACAGGTAGCTGATGATATAGTGAAAAGCTCAACGGCTGATGTTGGCAGTTTGACCAAAGTAGTGTGACGAGGACGAGCGATCACTCATACTACTCACACCACCACTATTCACTAGTGAGGCGACAAAGTAGCCGCGGAAGAGACACGGAAAAAAAACATAACACCAACACGAAAGTGCAGTATACCATGGGATAGTTCTGGCTACGCAAATAAGCTGAGCATTAGCGTCTGTGGCAGCCGGGACCTTCTGTGACGATTGCCATATGCAGATGAGTGTTTTGCTTGATAAATGGATTGAGAATAACACAACGTTACAAGCAAGTTATAGTACTTTACGTTTCAACCACACTGGGTGGCCTTCCTTAAGAGTGTTGAAATTGAAATCACAATAACAAAGGAGGGTGCGTTGTTTCTTGTCTTGTTTTAACACCTAACCCTTGTTGGTTTCCTAAATAAGCAACCTTTGCGTCATCCGAGTTCTTGGCCCACAACAATTGGTGCCGTGACCAGCATTAAGGGATGAAGATTCCGTGGCCACAGCCGTTCGAGGATGAGGACGTCCGCAGTTTCTTGGAGGATTTCGAGCACGTGGCGGAGACGGTCAGAGTCAAGACCGACCGGTCGAAGTTGTCGGCCTTGTGGATGCTGCTCAATGGAAGGGCGAAGGTGGTGCTGGATGCGGCGCGATTTGGCCCTGCAAAGCTGGAATGGGCCGCCGTGAAGGAGGCGTTGATCGTCGGGTTCGGTAGCCCTGCCGACTGCCAGGAGACAATGCGGCAGTTCAAGGGTGCCCGGCTTGGACCAGGAGGGGACTCTCTTGTATATGCCGTGTCACTGCAGACAGCGTCGTCAAGAGCCTTGCCACACTTGAATCAGAACTCAGAGCAACGTATGTTCACGGACCAGTTCTTGGAGGGAATGCCACCAGAGGTACGGGATCAGCTCGGGGTGGCTCTCATCGCACATCCAATGACGTTGGAACAGCTGGCTGATGAGGATCGACAATTACTGGCAGAAAACTCCCCGACAGTCAGCGAGTTGAAGACGAGTGAACCAAGTGAAATAAATGACCTGCGAACCGCAGTGAAAAGGCCGACTCAAGAAGTGACCGCTTTGAGGATGAAGAGGAAGGAAAATCATGGCGACGTCTGTTACAGATGCGGAAGGCGTGGACATCGGCGAAGATTTCGCCCGCGGAGCGAGAAAAGGTTTCATGTAAATACACGTTTTGCTGATTGTTTTTTGTCTGGGAAGTGCGATCCGATAATAGGGGCGGTTGATAAGACGGCAGTTCAGACGAGGATAGAAATCAATGGTAGTTTGGAGTACTGTTTGATTGAAAATGGGGCTGCGATTGCACTGGTTGAGCGGAGGCCGGGAAAGGTTGTTCAGCCGTGTGCAGTCGGTAGGTTTACATTCAGAGTTACGGGCGTGGCGGAGTATGATGTCGGAATCGACAGTCACATAGTCAAACAGCCGTTAGTAATTTCCTCCGACGCACGTCAGACTATATTGGGAGCGGATTTTCTTGACCGCACTGAGGTTGTGATTGACTTGAAGCATGATAGACTCGTGACGAAATATGGAGTGGTTCCGTTATCGAGAAACCGCAAACCTCAGCTTGAACAAGTTTAAGCGAACTCACCCGGAGCAATACCAGTCTGTGACAATCGGTTGCTGAATGAAGTGATATGCAAATTCCGAAAGCTGTTCACCACGGACCAAGACCCATATGACTATTGTGACTAGATTGAACATGAAATCTCCAAGTCAGACCAACTGCGACCATTCGGGCCCAGAAGGACTCCGGTTCATCTGCAGCCGGGAATCGAGCGACAAGGGAAGAAAATGCTGAAGGAGGAAATCATTGAGGAAGCTGGTAGCCCGTTCAGTTCTCCTGTTCTGTTAGTGAGGAAGCCCAGTGGGAAATTTTGATTTTGTGTCGACTTCAGATGGCTCACTGGGATTACAGTCAATAAACTGGCAGCAGTCCTGACGGTGGCAGCGATTTTTGGTAAGCTACAGAACGCCAGGATATTCACAGTGCTTGACCTGCGGTCTGGATATTGACGGGTTCCAATCAAGCAATCGGACCGATATGGAACGGCCTTCATAGTGGGAGAAAAGCGATACCGCTTCAAATGTATGCCGTTCGGACTGTCAGGCACCCCTTTCATTTTCAGACGACTGAATTTGAAGTTGCTGGAAGGATTGAACAATACTGTTGTCTATGGAGACGATATCGTCATCTACAGTGCAAATGAGACGGAGCATACCGGATGCGTTTTAGCTGTGTTGCAGAAGATTGAACAAGCCAGCCTACGAATCAACAGTTCAAAGTCCCAACTGGCGAAACGAACGGTAGTACTACTCGGTCACAAAGTCGGTCAGGGTGAAGTACAACAACTGTCCGAGATACTGTTGACGATCGAGGCTATTCCGTTGCCAACATTGAAGAGAACGTTGGGACAGTTTCTCGGTCGCGTCGGGTTCTATAGCCGCTTCATCAAAAACGTCAGCTAACTCGCGGGCCGATTATAGGAAGTTCTGAGGAAAAATTGTCGATTTCAGTGGACAGAAAAGGTAAATCTAGCGTTCGTCGAGATCCAACAATTGGTGAGGGAGGGACAGTAACCACATCCGGAAATCAGTACATCATATTAGTGACGGAACATTCCACAAGATGGATAGAAGCAGCCGCCATACCCGATCAGCGTGCAAGCAAGGTATGCAGGGCTGTTATGGAACAAACTGTTAGGAAAAGTCACTTTTTCCCAAAAAATCGCATTTTTTGCAAGGGAAATGGATTTCTTCATTTCCTGGGAACTATAAAGCTCGCCAGAATTCTGGAACGTCCAGGAAGTTACGCTCGCTTCTGATTAGTCCTTTCGGTGACCTAGGCCCAAGGCCGACCTAAACCTATAGATATAGTTGCTATAAGTCACAATTTTGCCTTCAGGCTAAGTAGCAAATAAAGCTCGGTTGAAGGCCGTCTTTTTACTTACTTGTTGGGGGGTTGTAAGTTGCGAGTGTTGGGTTCCGATATTTGCGCTCTGATTTTCGTACCGTTTTGCAATATCGTTGCGTTCGTTCGTAAAAAAGAGATACTGCTCGCGGTCTTTGCGTTGTTCTTGTCTTTTCTCTATCAGGTGGGGTCGTAACACAAACTGTTGCAGATCACGGAATACCGCGACGTATACTGACTGATCAAGGTCACTACTTTGAAAGTGAAGAATTTCGGAGCTGTTTGGAACGCTTGGGGATCAAGAAAATTCGCACAATGGATTGAAGGAAAGGAGCAATCGTACAATCAAGGAATGGTAGGCAACGAAAGAAGGAAACTGGGAGGAAACACTACCACTGATTCTGTTGGCCCACCGCTGTTCGTCACAAGGAACAACGAAGAAATCGCCGTTCGAGCTAATGTATGAGCGCGTACCAAGCCTGCCAGGCGATCAGGAGATTGGTTTATGAGGAGACCGACTTATGAGCACGCGTGAATTAGCAGAAGCTCGGAGCAAACGGCGAACGGACAAGAAGTTTCTAAGGAGCAGTCAACGGCAAAGTTGTCGGGTCGAAATGGGGCGTTTGAACTTGATTCGAAGGTCAGATATGGGGACCGGCGGAGTCCGGGTGCAACAGGATCCGGATCTAAGACGTTTCAGGGAAAGTGGAGGGTAACGTTTGTTGTAGTGAACCGCCGTGGTCCAGTGTATCCCATTACGAATGAGAAGACTTAACATCGAGTACATGGAAGCCAGCTTTGTAAATGGTATGACACCCCGCGCAGAAGAGAATGCACACGAGGAGCATCGACGTCCTCGAGGCCAATACGCAGATCGTTGAGAGAACGAAAAGAACCTGAACGGTTGTTGGTGCAGGTGGAACAATCTTTGCTTCAGTAGTGAGGCGACAAAGTAGCCGCGGAAGAGACACGGGAAAAAACATAACACCAACACGAAAGTGCAGTATACCATGGGGTAGTTCTGGCTACGCAAATAAGCTGAGCATTAGCGTCTGTGGCAGCCGGGACCTTCTGGGACGATTGCCATATGCAGATAAGTGTTTTTGTTTCCTGTCCTGTTAGAGCACCTAACCCGTGTTGATTTCCTAAATAAATAACCATCCGTATTCTTGGCTCACAACAGTAGTACATACGATACAGCATTCCAACATCCTGTGAATGAACTGTTGGTAATTGGGCTTATTTGGGTTCTTCAAATACAGAGTAGAATTGAATGTTTAGGAAGTAACAAAATATTACAGTTATAACCAAATAATATTTCCATTGCTAGCCGTCATCATCATCATCATCATCACAACAGCCATGAGCCTGACCAAAAGGTACTGTGGCTCGGGCCGCCGCTCACCTCAACA
>JTDE01000075.1:401168-422247 GCA_014338405.1 Paragonimus skrjabini miyazakii
GGCCGACTGGGAAGTCTGTTGTAATGAGAAAGCTGCGATCACTTGTGGATAATTTTCATTTATATGAAAACTAAAACTCTCATACTATTCATCAGTAGGTTATCATAATGACAGTAGGCAAAGGACGCTTGCTCAGAGCGTTTGCCACAGATGGCTTGCGTTATACCACCTGCGGTGTGATTCCGAAGGAATAAGACTAGAAATCTTGTAAGTGTGGCTTTTATGTCACGCTGACCAAAGCTGGTTAGCCTGATAACTGACTAGTGTTGTGAACCAAGAACGCGGATGGCACAAGGGTTACGTATTCAGAAAACAACACGTGGGTTATGCGTTTAAACAGGACAACAAACAAAAACACTCATTTGCGTACGGTAATGGACTTAGAACGTCACGGTTGCCACAGACGTCAATGCTCAGTTCCTTTAGGTTCCCTTACGTGCCAAGAACCCTTTCGTGTGATGCTGCATTCTT
The DNA here is from genome assembly GCA_014338405.1 of Paragonimus skrjabini miyazakii. Lineage (NCBI taxonomy): Eukaryota > Metazoa > Platyhelminthes > Trematoda > Plagiorchiida > Troglotrematidae > Paragonimus > Paragonimus skrjabini miyazakii. Next base: position 401,640 of record JTDE01000075.1, read on the forward strand.
GGATGTTTCTTCTTGTACTTTTCCTGCAGCAGCTTCAATGTCGAATTATATGCTCAGGCCCCACAACTGAATAGCAGTGGTATGAGTAGTATAACACGATCTCTCCTCCTCAGTACGGTAGTAGGAAAGTGAAAACTCTACTTGTCAAAAAATAAACAAAGTAAGACTCCAATAATAAGATCTGAACCGAGAGGAAAAATATGAAGGGTAAGAGGTGGTTCAATTCGAGAGTGCACCCTGACGAACATTTTAAAAAAACAACGAGATTAAGGTCGGACTGAAAAGCAAACAATGCATTTATTATACACTATACCGAGAAGGCGAAATAAGAGGAACTATAGTAGGCCACAGTGACCCGGGTCTTTGAAAAAGAAAGCGAGTGAGTCGACAAAGGACGGCGGTCGCTGATTGGTACAAACGGAAAATAGATCAAACTGATACAACTTACTTAGGCTAATGGTGTATATTGTCTATGAATACGTTGGTGACCCAATAATGCGAGACAATCAACACATTCGCGGTCGTATTAATCACAGCGTCATACAGACATGTCACCACGACCTATTGCACCTGTAGTTCTGTTGAGTATGACGAGTTTTCATTCAAGTTCACGAAATTGTCTCTCACTGAACCTTCCACTGCTCGTAGTGTAGTGAGGACGAGCGACCACATCATACTGCTGACACTAATACTCAGAAGTCAGGTAGCGGCATGTATCTGAAATATCAAAGCAACGCAGGGCATGCGGAAAGACACAGCGGGGTGGACTCTGAAATGAAGCGTCTTCCACACATTAAATTGGTATCGACAACCGTGACGTCCTTAGACCAGTTTTATTCGCAAATGAGTGTATTTGTTAGTTGTGACGTTGAAGCATATACCCCATGTGTTGATTTTTCGAATAAACAATTTCTGGCGTCATTTGTCGCTGAGCTCAAAATACCCGTGCGGATCGTATTCCTCCAGAACCTCCGGTTCAAAGCTAGTTCATCCTAAGATCTAGAATCGATAGTAAAAACGCGAATGACCTACTTGTATAACATCCCGACGTCTCCGTTTTGACCACCAGGATTTCTCTTGCCTGCTTTTACTCGCCAATAGAGCGGGTGCTTCAGAATCGGTTCGTCGCCCATCCTACGAACTTGTTCTAGACAATGAAACTGTCTGAACATGAGCACTGGTTCAACTCCGTCCGTGTCCACTCACCGTAAATTCTCAATACCAAATACTTGTCCGACTACCGAATACACAAGATACATCTTAAACAATACAAACCGAAGCGGTTCGTGCATCACACATTCAGTTGATAGACTATTCGAGTTTCGCTGTTTCACGGCAGCGTAGACAGCATTATTGAGCGATAGACCAGCTGTTCCGTTTTCTCATTCTGAGACATACATAAGTGCGCATAAGTTACCAAAGCAATCTGATACTGATGAACGAGTCTTTCTACACGCAAAGATGTTTTCCGTTTGTTAATCGCTACCGCCATCGCAAACCAGAGTAGCCTTCGGTAATTTGTTGCGTAACCCATCTAAAAGGAATTCTCCACGTTACGTTACGTTTGACATGTAAACAAGTGCCAACGTTTCAACTCAGTCTAGCATTTATGGGATGCTTGCAACTGGTTGGAAGCCATGCTACTCGACCTTGAGCATCAATACGGAGTTACGTCCTCCAAGCAATCCTTATTCAAAAAACGCTAATGCCCATTCTGAGCTAAGACATAACGAAAACTTGACAATTCTACAACCGATCAAAGGTTTCGACATTGTGAGTATGAATAAAGTCGATTATGTAACACGAATTCAGTCATTATTGAAATACACTAGCAAATTCTACCGCCACGGTTCGACAGACGATGCTTTTGAAATTTGACGAGAGATCAACAAGAAAACAAGCATTATTGGATTATCATTTCGTTGATCAACCAACTTCACCCAGAAAATCAAATACTCAACAGCTGGATGGTTTACCAAATTGTACAAGGTTGATGTAACCCTGGGGGCAGGATTACCTATGTATAATTAATTATAACATAAGCTGGTAGAGTGGTTGACTCAACTTCTTCAGACACTATGGTGAACACTGATTTGAAAACCTGTGAGGTTACCGACTTGTTCAACAGGTTTGACTGTGGCACCAAACACATGGTTAATGCGAACATTACGTCACTGTTCACAAGTGTTCCTATTACTCTGACAATTGATTAATCTGCTAGCGTATTGACTGAAATCATGCGAAGATATGATTACCTACGTCCCAGTTAGAGTACTTTTTGTTCCTCAGCAAGTACAAAGTCAAGTTCCACTTCTAGGATTATGGGCAGTCCACTGTGTTTGCTGATAACCGGTACATATGTTGCCCAACTGGAGCGGAACACAGATGCTTTTCTTAACCGAGTGCATTTTCACTGGCGTTCTGCTACCGACATCCCGCTATTTACTGACATCAAAGATATGGTTACAGGTATTGTTAGCTCAATAAACCGTCTGAATTTCGGAATTTGTTTTGCTATTGGACATCAGTATGCTGACACCTTGATGTTGTTTAAAAATTCTGATGCATAAAATTGATATCGACTCGGTTCTGGCGTCTGTCCACTGAGGCCGCACGTTTACGCGAAAGTGTCTCAAGTCTCATAGTTTTCTTGCTGATTTAATATAAGCGTTGTTCAAAGAGAATTTTGATTTATTGTGCTAGACGGATCTGTTGAATAAAAACAAATGTGACAACGCTAACACTGTTGCAAACTGGTCCGACGGTAGTTATGGGACATACATTTTACACAGCCAACTGGACAGTCTGTTCAGCAGTACCTGAATAATAATCCCACAGATGAAAACACCGCTAACGCTCGATGCCAAATTTTACATCTATGGTAGGACGGAGTGGCCATTACTGAGTCAACGAACACATTAGAGTTTGGGTCCATGAAACAGTCATAGATACCGTAATGTCTTAGTTAGGTGGGAAAGTGACGGGTCATTAGGAACCGGCTTCATCGATCGCTCGACAGGTGTTGACGTGTTAACCCTAAATAATTTTTGAAGAAGGTTGTTCGGTTGAGTTTCACAGTAAAAGGCAAAAACTCCTCCTGTTCGCACATATGATAGCAATTAACAGATGGAAGCCAGAAGAACTCGTACATTGGTACCAGATTGTCATAGTAACTGTCACTGTTGGGGTGAACGGCAGCCCGAGCCACAGTACCTTTTGGTCAGGCTCATGGCTGTTATGATGATGATGATGATGATGATGATGTGCTGATCTGTTTGTGTGGATAATGATTTTGTCGTTTTGGTTCTAGAGTCCTTTGTTATGTAAATCCGCTGACTGCGATAAGTGGTTGATGAGACGCAACGAACTGTACTGAGATGCTGAAATGAGCAAACATTCCGTTCTGACTTCTCTGTTCAACCCTATAACAGGAAAAAGCTGTTTTACAAAAACTACGGTAATCCGATTCTTAAAACTACGTGAATGGCGAATAACACCGTTCACTGTGTAAAACCAGTTGAAAACAAAGTTTATATCAACAACAAAGAAGGTTTTTTGTTTTGTAACTGTAGTCACACGCACAAAGTGGAGAACGTTCTTTACTTGTGTTCCTGTCCTTGTGTTGATGGGGAAATGAATTTGGCTGAACAGTGCAGACATAAATGAACAGGGTGAAACTCTAATGAAACAAATGGTATGAGATCATGATAGTAACAAACAATTACACCCGCTGAAGCAGTAAACGTACGATGCGGTTGTTCCCCATGTATTCACTAGTCACCACCTAGTTGTGCAATGTGATTCAATATGGGCAAGTCACAGTCACGGAGCAGTTCTGTTTAAATCATATCCATAGTCTAGTAAAATTCGTAATAAGCTGATAATACAAGCAGCTATCTCCGGTAGCTCTCATCCGACTTTTGCGATTGCATGAGATATGTGCGATCAATATGTGAGAATCACGATAATTCAAACATGTAGTTAAAAACCCCAAATGTGAAGAGGATCACAGTCTACTGGAGACAGTTGAATATGTTCGTGAATGTGTATGTCACACATATCCGTTTCAACTGGTTAACGTTTTTTCTGTTTACACTGTAGCCACATTCACAATAATCTGAGTTTAAAGGTTGACACTATGTTCTCATCTATCCTTATAACAAAGGGTATAATTAGCGGAATCACGTTGTGCGATAAGGTTGTTTTGGGAGTGAAGAGTTGGTCATCTTTCGGTTACCTGTGGAAATTCAATGATTCTTTTGTATCTTTGTGTAATGAAAATTAGTCGGATTATTGTCTAATTGGCAGGTCTTTGAATACATACAACAGATGGTAAGGACATCTAGTGTGTAAATTGGTTTCGATATAAAAAATGTTCATACACATTAATAGGCTTCTGAAAAATAAACCTGATCATAATAAATAAGTAAAACAGGGTACAGGATTAATAAAATTCATTGCAGTTAATGACCACCTCATATAAGATATATTGAGCTCAGTATATTTCGACTTGATTCTGTAGACGTCAGTCAAAATTTCTCAGGTATCCGTTACCGGGGTTTTCTACACAATTACAGCACGCTGACGAATCGGAAGCGACTTACTCCATTTTCTACCTGTGGATCACACATTCCTTGTTCCAAAATTTTTTTAAAAGTATGTAAACAGATGTACTTAAACTAAGTTACTTTTTAATCGCTTGGTAAAAGCTATCAGGGAGGTTCCAAGCGCTGCAACCTCCATATTCCTTGATTTCAGCTCGTCATGATTAATCAAAGGGTATCCTAATACTGGTCATCAGTGAAACACGCAATACATTTTTTCCCGTTGATTCTGTCTACGCTTCGGAAATATTAGACTGGGTTCGATTTTTAAACTCTGCATCCCACGGCGGTTGTCTCTATGATATATAAAAACAATTTTCGTTTCAGCGGTGTGATCTATTCATTTGACTATTTCTGTGGTTCAGCATATATTGGCCGCACCATTAGGCGTTTATCGGAAAGAATTCGTGAATACAGAACATTAATTCATCCATTCTGGCCGACTTGGTGACTGACACACAGACTCGCATAAAGCGCTTCACATTGTCTACCGTGTCCCAGCCGCCGTGTCACAAAAGATCAAGTGGCGCTTCCTGTTTATAGCCGAGGCGGTCGCAATCCGATTACGTCAACCGGATTTAGGTGTTCAAAAACAGTTCGTTCACACCTAGGGATTACCATGGCAAATGACCTTCAGTAATATGTGTGCGTTAAGATCCGCAGCAAACCAACGTTCACTTCGAAGAAAAACATGACAATCGACACATGAAAAAGTCACTAAAGGGGCATTAGATTATGAGAACATTAGGCAGTCGGAAGTTGGCGGTTGTGAAAATGATCAGTTGTCCAAAGAACGATAAACCTAGCCTTTGGCATGTTGATTTATGTTTTCGTATACACAAGGAAAAGGGGACCGTATGACAGTGACTAGTGCTATGTTTTGTCAATTAAACTCGACGCTGAATAAAGTCCAATGATCAGTGGACGGATTCACTGTTATGCTTGGAAGGTTGAGACAGAATACGTGCATTTTATTGAACAAACAAGGGAAATTCGAGCACTTCATTTGTTCATCAGTTGCCCATGTTGCAGTTAACATTTGTGTGGAGTCCATACACACGGTGATTATTATAGGCAAACTAAACCTATCATTCAAAGTTGAACCTACACCAGGAAACATCGCCAGCATAATGAAAGATTAACCTAATTGTATAACATAACAGTTGCCTGGCAAAGCTTTCACTAGTATGCTTAGGAAAGATGTGTAATGCGTACATTCTGATGTGGTTAATGTTGGTTTTGCTGGGTACTACCCACAACTGACTTCCACTCACGCAGGTTGGTAAGAACCAGATGCGTCGTTCTCGTTGATAGATTTGTTATCTCAAGGCATGTCCCATTGATAGACATTCGGTTAAGTCATTCTCCTCGACCTTAATGCATTGTGACCGGATGAGGTTACTTGGTGTGAAATGTTATTCGGACCACGTTACCACTGTCCAGTTCCGTGTATACGCAGACACACATAAACACAGTAATGTACAGTCGTTTTGGATTCGATCAACTGACAACAATAGATGTGACTGAAGTAGTTATCCCAAATGTAAACACCAAAGAATGTTAAAATCGATGCGTAATTGTTATGTTTGAGCAACAATATGCTAGTGTTTGCCAGGTACGTTATGAACGCCAAACGAGACGGCATCTTATGTGGGCGATGATGTAACACCTTTGACAGTACGAAGCTTTAGTGTGACAATTAACCGTACGAAAAAATACTAGCCTAAGTATATTGTGTTGCGGAACAATTTCCAGTTCATTAATTTCATGGGACGCTCCCACGCCAACAAAGGGTGATTAATTACGGTTTTCCCGATTCATCTGGTCTGCAATACATAGAAAAATCTGGTGACATATCAAAATGAGTCAACTGGAAATTGTTGCATCTGTCAGTTTTCGTGTCTTAACTGTTCTGTTCAAACTGTTCAAAACGAGTTATTACAAATATTTCGAAATAGCTCTAACTAATAGTAGAAAGATAGTCAACAGTGCCACAAGGAAACAGTTTGTTAAATCCGGTCACAAAGTGAATTCCACGAAGGTTTTTCATTTAGTTTTTCCAACTGTACACAAATGCGCCATAGACTTTTCTATAACACTATTCGAGCATCTTGAGTGAGCTATCTTGTACGAAGTGAAAACAGTTGACAGTAAGTCTATCAATAGATTGGTAACTTATTTCACAAGGATTGATCAATACTATTACTTTTTCCTTCATCTATTCAATGTCCATTCTGTTATACATCTATTTTTCTACAGCGTTCTTATTAATTCTGCTTAATGTTACCTTTTTTTTAATTCCTATGCTAATTAATTGGTCACATTCTCATCAATCGACTTGTTGGACCATTAAGACGTTTGTAAAGTTCGAATCACCTAACAAAAGTCCGCCTCCACTATTTGGTCTTCTTTCTTCGCTTTCAGAAGCGGACCTTTGAATACTCGAACAAGCGTCAATCAAATATGTGTTGCTTACTCAACAGACACTAACTGTTTACACTCAGTCTCCCGTTTCGCATATGCAGTCCATGGGAGCGTACAGAGTCTTATGCGAACAAACACCTGATGTAAAGAAATTGCAGTTCTAGTTTCTGTGAAAACAATGTCGCTTCAGATCACGGAGTTGCCACATGAATTTCATGTTCGTTTATCGAAATCAACCAGTGTATCAAGTGGTTCATGCGTATCAGCTAATCCGTGAGTATTACAGTGTTTTTCTGAGGGTTACTAGGAACGTACCTGGATTCGCATTCAAATTTAGTAGTATCTTAGTTAATGATCAACGATGAAGTCACCGATGCGTACGTATCACCAGATGCCCGGAGGAAACACGCAGGTTGGTAAAAATTCACGTCAAAATACTGAGTACTACTTTCTTGAAAACAGTCTAAAATGTCCAAAGTAGCAACTGATGTAAAAAAAAAGTTGAACGTGATTGAATTACCACGGGATTGAAGAGTTTGTAAGCAAGTCTTCTTGAGCATCACAGAAGCCCTTCGACATTAACCTGGAAATATGATGTTTGTGCTCTGTGTTAGGGTTGAACAACCTTTTCAGTTCAACGTAAAATGAGTCATAGTGATAGATTCGTAGGTTGTTACGAGTAGAAAAAATGTTCGGCTGTGCGTCCCAGTCTCTTTGTTGGCGAGGGGGATAAATGAGTTAGACATTTCGCGGACGTAAAAACGGACATTAAGGCATACTGAAACCACGCATCGCCAGGTAAGCACATTCATTGACCTGCTGCACTGGGCTGTATTGCTGATCTGGAAGCTCGCAGTGCAGGTCATCTCACACAAGCGTATGGATGAAGTACAATTTTAAAACCCTCAACCGATTCAGCCGTGATGCATTTTCGGTCAAACCGACTCTGACTATGAGGCAGTTACCCCTGCAAAGTAACCGGTCCATTTCATAACATAAGTCCTACCAGCAAACCCTTGTTTGGTGGGACCAGAGTTCCAATAGATGCCCTACAGTGTGGAGTGAATTTTGCGCAAAAACTAGTTTTTTTCTTTACAGCATATGTAATTCCTGTTTTTCTTGCCACTTAGGAGATAATCGGCATGACATTTGTCTATCTTGTGTGCATTGTAATTATCACAGACAAACGTTCGCATTATGCCTGTATACTGATTATATTATATTGTAAAACAGTTAGATGGTCTTCAGCTTCAAGAGATAGGACAAATGGTACTCAATGATCTTGACCGGGATAAAACAACATCTTCAAATGCTAACTACCTCTAATAAATCTGTAATTCGAAAGTGTTTGAACAATGGCCAATTGGGCATAATGTTCTCACATGGGAGCCAGAATCTTCGAATGCATAAAATATCAATGTATAACATAAGAGTAAATCCCAGGATTGCTCGAACTATGATATGACGCTCACCACGTTTTTAATATCTCATCCACCACCTTCAGTCTACAACTGCACTAATGAAGCTGAGAGTATGATAGTGCTATCAACTCACCCATGAATTCTGACCAAGACTGCATTCCGGATTGGACATTTTCGAAAACGCGGTAGTCCGTTGCTTTTCGAATCTTGTATGGCTATTAATTTCATTTACAATACTAACAGAAAGGGTAATGACCGAGAAATTCTACTAAAATTTTTGTGAAGGTTCTGAGTACGAGTTTTTTCAACTGGCCTATGATATCAATGCTTTTGTACCGAAACATCTCAGACTTATGAGTGTATGTATGAAAGCAGCTATATTATTGTTGGTGGTTAGTGCCCGATCCTGATCTGAGCAGTGTTCACAAAAGACCTAAATTTATAGTAGTCCATTATCAGGGGAATTCAAGCGGGAAGGATTATTTGAGTTAAAATGGTTCCTTCTCACAAAGAGAATAGGACTTCTATCATCATACTTGGAAAACTCTATTTTCACGATAGGATTGAAACGGCAAATTCTCATTCATATGCCTAATGTGATCAGAACACAACTATGGTTTTTAGATTATCAATAAAAATAACACTGAAGTTACAAGGTCTGGAGTATATTACAATGTTGTGTGAATCTATTTGACATCTAGTTGAAGTTATCCATTAATGTATTGTCCAAACGATGCAGCTGGACCTAATGCGAAGCTGAGGATTACGAAAACATACTAACTTAATTGCCTGACTACCAAGAAGTTAATTTACGTTGTGATCAAGTGACTGTTACGAACACTACTGGAACCGGTGCACTAACCAAACGACTGTATCGATTAACTAGTTCGACTGATTACATTGTTCGTTCGTAATCGCTTTGGAATCGGATTCACCCAATAGCCTTTTGAATACACGATTATCTATTATGATCACCAGAGAAGCAACCAGTCTTTGCAAACTTGTGGAAAAACAACCATGAATACAAGCAAAATATAATGGATTCAAACTTACAAAATGTGTAAAGTAAAACCAAGCACGATAAATTAGCACACCAGTGTTGTTTTAGATCCAACCGAATTGTGTACTACTCGATTCTGGGTTGTTTATGATAGTTGCGGATTAGAAATTGAATCCCTTTGCCTGTTGCTTCCATTTTATCACCGATGAGTTTCCAAATGCCAACTATGAGTTGCATAAACCTTTTCCAGTTTCCAATGTGGTGTGGCGGAATTATGGGAATATCGGGATTAGTACTGTCGGTGGATTCAGATGTCATTCCCTCTGATGCGTCCGACGAGGCTGTAGACTCTTCCCCCTCTGTGGTCTCTTCAGACTCATTGGGTGAGGTTGTATATTCGCCCTCACCCGTTGTCTCTTCGGGCGTACCCGATGGTGTTGTGTTTTCTTCCTCTGTTGTGGTCTCTTCAGATTCACCGGGTGAGGTTGTATGTTCTACCTCTGTAGACTCCTCAGATGCTTCCGGCGAGGTTGTATTTTCCTCCATCTCAGTGATCTCTTCAGACACACTTGTTGATGTTTGTTCCGTGGTTTCTACTTTTTCAGTCGTATCAGATGTCAGAGTGGTGTATATAATCTCAGTTTCACCGCCTTCAGTAGTAGGTAAGCTTGGAGATGTACCATGCTCCGGTGTATTGGTACTGCTGCTAACTTCAGGCTTTTCCGAAGGTGTTTCTGATCCGTCTCTACCAAATAGTAACTGCCATGCTTTTCCCAAATTAGTGGAATGTTTGCGACAATCTACTCTAACGACTAAAACGACCAAACCAGTCAACAGTAGAAAATTTGCGACTTTCATCCCGACGTACTGATGGACGTAAGCTGATGCTGAGCCAAACTGTTTAGTCTAATCGCACGCGGGGTTATAGTGACTGAGTGCAGGGCCCACGCACCTCTGAACGATGCCGTCAAATGAACAAACCAATCTGTAATGTTCACTGTTCAAAACAGTCAGTTGATTGGTTGAAAATGAGATCCAATGAATTTACAAGCTGGCACACGAAAGTGGTTTGCTTTATTTTGTAATGATTGCTCTCATAATACCTAGCACCTGGAGATGTTTATTTGTTGACGGCTTTTATAGATAATATTAGAAAGCCGTATTTGTATCCTTGTCGAAGCGGTTACTACTTGAATCTTTGCAGTCGAGTGTACTGTTTGAACAAGTATAAAATGAACGTAATGCTAACTATTCGGATGAACTTCCGAAAGTAATCAAATTGATTATTTCGACTGAGCATACTGGATTTAAAAGAACATTTCCGAGGGCCACTGAATGGCAATAAATCTGAATTGGTTTGTTGCTGCATAGGTATACACTTGAAAAATCAAAATAAACTATTATCTGTTACTCTCAAAAATTGCTGTCATTTCTTACCGTTTTTCTCGCACATATTTGCATACCATATGCACACTTTAAAAAAGGACTGATGGTTTGCATCAAACCAACAAGACGATAGGGTTTATCTAAATTTCGATCGACTACTTTCACAGTGGCAATCTGGTAGGTTTATGAAGCGAATATCGTTGCACCTAACCTCACAAAATTACCACACGGATCGGCCTCAGTTTGATTGCTGTCTTCAGTTTTGTCCACCTCGGAAATTCAGATAGAGGACAACACGTTCCCGTTTTCTAGCTTAAAGCAAGGCATTCATCTGAGTAACTAGGGCGACACTGTTTCTCCTTTTCAAAGTAGATGGTCATGAACCACCTGTTTGAGTCGTACTGAACGTTTCTGTTTTGATACGTGTCAAAGATACACTCCAAATGGCCATTGGTCTCCCAAGCTGGTTGAGAATTCAGGTATTACTCAGTATGCAATTATTGCAGCACTTCCTTCCGTTTGAGCTAAGTCTCGTGTTGTTATAAAAGACTCATTTCTACCAAAGTGTTCAGATGATGTAGTTTACAAGGTCCAAACTTCAAGAATGTTCACGTCCCTGACTCTAACGATTGGCTCTTGATTTAACACACCTTGTCAATTGCTTGGTAGATCCGAGTATGCTTCTATTTTGTTCATCTCTGTTAAGTAACCAAATTAACCGCAGCTTACGACTATTCTACTCAACAAGAGTTATAGAACAATGTCGGTCTTAGGTCCCGATCTGCTAAGTATTTGGTGCATCATCAGGACACAACTTGAAATGGTCGATTCGTAATGCAACAACTAACCAGTCTACCAAGACATATTCTATCTGTTTAGATGTATACCCGTTATACTTTTCGAGTGGCTACCTGTAAGATCATCTGCTGACTCCGTTCATTAAACCAGCAAGTTTAAATGTTCGTTGGCAGTGCAACTTGTTAAATGTTTGCAAGATAGTTTATGCATCAAAGCCGGATTTGTGTACGTATAAGTCACGATACCGCACAACAACGCGTTGGCTAACGGAGATGATGCAGCTGTCATATCTGTGTTTGTGGATTTTGAGAAAGGCAAGTATGAGTATTCGTCAGCCAAAAACTGAAAAAGTGTTAACAACTTTAGCCCCGGTATGCATATTTATCTGTTCACGTTATTTTGCGTTCATTCTATATTAAGTGCTGAGTATTTAATACCATAAGCAAATAAAAAAATATCGGACATCATGCGCACACTGATGAGGATGAGATTTTTTCAGATCTAGGGTAGGTGAAATAAAATTCGTGGCAGAAACTGGTCCACAACGCACATGCCAATCGCCGGTTGGCAGTTATTACCATCTAACATCTTAAGTACACGAAATAAAGATATTCCGACGAACATAGTTACTACGGCAAGATTCGGTCCATCTGTTTTTTCACTTCCATACCTGTTTCAAAAAAAAACTTTGCTGAAATGCAGTGTCACACTTTACACAGAAGACCAATGTTTATTACACTAAATCAACCGATCCCACATATGTCCAACGAACGGTGCTCACTTCAGCGTGATCTATGCAAATTAGTGAAGTGAATATGCCTTGAAAGGTCATCACTCGCATACTTTATTTCAACTGTCAACCCACGTGATTTTCTGATGTCAGAATTGATCAAAACATTCGACTGCAGTACCACCTAGACCTATGAGCCTACGAGGACAAACCGGAGTCGGAACCAAATGGCCTAAACTAGGTAGCATTGATGGCTAGACGTGTGATGGCTCTGAACGTTCGAATTTTTTTCTATTCCCACCAAAGACCAAGGTACAGGCCGGCTGAGCGAACAGGCCCAACAGACCGCTGTAACCATGGCCAGATTATTTGGCTGTGGGTGGGTGGTGTGGTTTACACGCATTTCCAGTCCAGTTGTTCGACCCCACCGTCCTAGCATTTTGGCCATCATGTTGTACGATCGATAACACCTGACAGCTCACGAACGTGTTTCAGGGCTTGCGAGACAATGCTGGACTGGGATGCTGGATACGGTAAATTGGTGTGGTAAGAACGCAATATTTCCCTAACGTATTGTACAATTGCGATAATTCTTTCTACCAAAACGATAGATAATCTCAAAAAACTGCATTCAAGGCCAAAACGGATCTACAGATCACTAAAAGGCTGGTCAGAACAATCTTCCCACAGAATCTGAGTCACGGCATATTGTGTTTTTAGGTTTACTGCGACATTTTTGGACTCTAATTTGACGTCTTATAGCCATGCTGCCAAAATGATAATCGTCGCTTAGCACGTCTTAGTTTTGCGACGTTGTTACTAAGCCGTGTTGTCCTATTCTCTACCAATGTGTCTTATTTGACCATTTTTACCCACATATGGATGTCTTGATGAAGGCGACGTGTTGAGTTATTGAGACCCTATGTAAATTGGACTGAATTAAATGTCAGATCGGAACCAGATTATACTGGTTGGCAGTGACCAAGAGGGTAATTTGTTTTTTTTTTTTTAGGAAACAGCTACCGATACTGAAATCATTTGGCAATAGGAACGTTCTAGTCTGTAAATGATTCTGCGAACAGAGGTTATAGCAATAACGTTTTTATCGAAATAAAAAGAAATTCCCGTTAATTCATGCTCCACCAAGCTTAATTCAAATACACAAATTCATTCGGACAGAGTATTGTCTAGTCAGTAAGTACTGTTGAGTATATATATATATATATATATATATATATATATATATATATATATACCACGTGGAAAATGACCCACGTTTGTCCGCATCCGACAACCGAAGCTCCTGTAATCGGGTCACTCGGTGTGACAGATACTTGTATCTTTTTAGTATCCTGTGTACGGTGTACCTCGAAGTGTTACATTCCTGAGCGAGCCGACGTGCGCTGTAGACCACTTGTTTGCAGGTCATCAACACTACCCGTTGCAACAAACTTGTTCATCGGCCTTCTAGCTGATTTACGAGTGGTGTGAGCCGATAACACGGATGGTGCAAGGATTATTTATTTACGAAACCCATACATGGGTTATGCTTTTCGACATGACAACAAACAAAGATACTCATCTGCATACAGCACTAGACCCAGGCCGTCACGGTTGCCACAGACGCCAATGCACAGTTCCTTTATGTTCCCTTACTGATCAACAGAACAAGCTGATCACCCCAGTGCTCACAAGTCCAACGTGCCTTGCATGAAATGAAATAATACTAAACCGTCATCTGTGTCATTTACATTATACAGTCTGTACAGTTGGTTTTCAAAAGATCATTCAATAACTTGTAAATCTGTTTCGTCCCTGATTGCAACTTTTTTCACCCAGCATCTAATGAAAAAATTATTGTCATTGCACAATCCGTTAGGGGAATATCGTATTTTTATCGCGTTGATCTACACTCACCAGCGTATGCTGGTTTCTAGTCCCGTGGCCACAAGATTGGGCCGAGGGGGCCGAACAGATGGAGCGTAAATGCGTGTACACCACCCGACCAACCCACAGCCAAATAACCTGACCATGGTTACAGAGGTCTGTTGTACTTTTCCGCTCAGCAAGCCTGTACCTTGGTCTTTTGGGGGAATAGAAAGAATTCCGGTCCGGAAGTGTCACAACCATCCGAGGCCTCAGTGCTAGTTGTGTTAGGTCCGGACTGTGATCTTTGGTCCATAATTCTGGGTCTTACAGCATGTGATATCGTCACTAACTCTAGGCCACTTGTGCACATTACGATTAAAAAATTCAAGAGAATCTGAAGCAACGAAAATGATGATTTTTGTTCACATTGAAATAAAATGTACTACAAATTGTATCTATCATATCTCCAGGGTTGAATATTTTTTTTGGTTGATCCAAAAGACCAATACATTTTGTGATAATTTATTAGTTGTGAATAAGCACTTTTCAGCAATTAACCTTTCTGGACTTTAATCTTCGATATATATTCGACAAATGTTTAATCAATTACGACGGAGAACTGAACAGGAGATTCACAATAGTATTTTACTGTAATCAAGCATAAAGCAGAAAATGTTTAGCATGTATTTTGCTCCTACATAACAATAAATCATACACTACTCACATCAAAACAAATCTTTTAGCCAGATCCTCTATATATAGAAACACTTGATCACTGCTAAAGCCCATATGTAACGTATGTAATTACTACGGTCAGTATTCGTAACTTGGTCTACTTTCTTATGCGGATATCTTGTTGATCACTATGTGACTGACCATACAATGCGTACATAAAAACTCATCTACTGTAAATACTGTTTACACGTTTTTTGCGTGTGATAGCCTCGAGCAAATCTAGACAGTGTTCAACCAATTGTACAACTGTGCATCAATTTCCAACTCGTCGTTAACCAATTAAGCAGCTTGAAGAACATATCCATTCAAAGTTGAATTTATACTCTCATAGTATGCACACCGCAGATATGTTTGAGAACGTCTAGTAATATATAGACGTCGTTACCAGTGAAGGGTAATTAATCCGAATGCTGTAAACGTGATAGTATACATTAATGACTTGACTGTAATATAACATTAGAACAAAGACTGATTACAACATACCAGATTTTCGGACATAAGCTCATACTCGTGGTTTGTGCTTGTCTGGCGGAATGTAAAAACCTAACTCATAGTGAATCAGGATTTGAGAATAATCAAAACTAATATTGATTTTTTTCCTCAGCTTTTATACTATGATAGAAAGCAAACTGTTCTACTGTAGTTACAACGGACCACTAGAAAATGTTTCACTAAACCTGTTCCAATTCAAGTCGGTTTGATACATAGTTAGTAAGCAATCTTGTCAGAAATTTGCAAGCGTTCATGTTTGCCTCAAAAAGCGAACTGCAAAGCCTTTCTAACCTCACAATCAAAACTGTCACTGGTCAAGGCAAATAAGTTTTAAAACACTCCCATTGCGAAAGATCAGATGGGAGATAACCACGTTTGCATTAGGAAAAATTCAGGCTACACTGAAGGACCAACTTCTGAATAACAAATACTCCAGATTCAATGCTTGGCTGGAATATCTGTTTCATAGAATTCACTTGAGTTTTAAACTTTGATTCTCTCTCTCTTTCTCATTCATAAACCGAATTGTTTACTATGAACTGTTTATAACACGTCACTGAGCTCGCGTAGTGTGATCTACACGGAAGCGTTTCGACTGCTCTCATCGGTTAAGTGGTGAAAGACGTGCACGAACCCAACCATAAGTATGATGGAAATGAGTCATTGAGTTCAATCAAGGTGGCAGACCGATTCCTGATCAACATAGTTAACACAGGATTTGATCATCTTGTTGTCTAGACTTCAAATTTAAAACAGGCTTAGTCATGTTATTCCCACGTGAATACTGTCGATCTGCTAACCAGATGAACTAAACAGTGTGGTATGCAACACACGTTTCGAGAGAAGCGAGACAATATTGATAACCTTAAAAGAAGTATAACTTGGAATTTAAATTAGTCTTAGAAATTGTCCACAGTCATGATCCTCATTTTCTAATGACATAAAAACATTGTATTACGTACCATGCACATATTTTTACAAACAACGGTGTATCAGAACCACGTTAGCAAAAGTCGGATGGATGAATTTTGGATGAAAGAAAACATTCACAACTTGACTGAAACCCAATTTATTTCAAATATAGCCTAATAAGGATTCAAGTGTTGCCCCATCTTGTTACTGAATAGCCATTTTGAAATTTGTAATCGCCTGTAGATCTGATAGTCATTTTGACCTATGCCCAATACGATTTGTACTGTCAACAGTCCACATGGGTGAGGGCATACGGACTTGAGTGCCGCTGTCTCTCATTCTGATTGTGATGAAATTTCTGCTGACTATGACAAACAAAAGCATGTGGAGCAAGCATTGCATATAACCATTCACTAGGTAAACTCTTCTTGTTCGATTGTGTTGACGAAGCAAAGTAAGCGGATTAAACTGGACGAGATCTCGTGCAGAAGTGCTGGGCGAGCTGAATCTGCAACTAATACACCGCCAGTCTAAATGAGTACCTCAACACGTATAGTGTTATCGATTAAACGTTGTGAAACGGCAAAGCATGAAGCTTGTTATTTCCTTGACGAATTAAGTGTGTCGTTCGAAGACCTCTGAGTTGGTCAGCATGTTGTGGTGAGCCATATGCATACAATACATCAAACATCATTATTGACAAACGGATTGTGAATAACACAACGTTATGACCACGTTGTAATACTCGACGTTTCACCCATCTCGTAGGGCTTTCCTCAGGAGTGTTATCGTTATCTAAATAAGACGTTGTGGAATGAATAGCTGCTGCAGCATTGTTGTGTAACACAGCCTATGACAGTAAAGGAGATGTATCCTCAAGAAACCCATTAAGTAACGTTAGTTACGTGTCTTAAGTCCACTTCTAATCATAATTGTCCCAAATAGTAGAAGATGTTCTTTTAAGCGTAGCCTTTTTTAAGTGACACTGATGTGTATTTTGAAATGTACTCTAAATAACTGCATTTTTCGATTTCAGATCATTTGAACTCTTACCATGTTCACACTGTCATTAAACATGCTATTCTTTTGGTTACCGTTTAACGCATCAGGTTCACTGTCTAATGAATTTTGTTCTGCAAGCTGAATTTGCCTGAGTTGATGTTGTGTTTTGTGCATGCTTTCGAGCTGTGCCACTAAAGCAAGAAAGAAGGACTGATTAGAGAAGCCGAAGTCTTTTAATCGCGAAACAAAATTATGTGCGACTCGGAAAGGATATGTTGACAGTGGCTACTTTTGGAACGCATCAACACCTACATTTTCGGGAAAGTGACAGTGGTACACAAAAACCACAAATCTCTGATAACAATAGTAAGAAAGCCAATGGGTACTGAGGGATGATCTGGCTACAAAAGTATGAATGTGAGCTAATTTATCAGCCCGGAAATCATCTACACACCGCTGATACTCTCCACGGCACCTATACGCCAGATGCTGTGATGAATAATTTGGACTTTGAGATTATCACTTCAATAGATTACAAGATGGTACCGATGGACAAGAGAGTGGGGCTGCACGACATGACGTATAAGTACCATGTACTAGAAAAGCTTATTCCTGTGATAGAAGGTGTCTGTATGAAGTGTCTGGTCGAAGGATTGACGGTATTTTCCAAGTACTGTGATCATTTGGTCCATGGAGAAGGAATACTCTTCACTAGAGATAGAATAGTGATCCTGACAGTTTTGCAGCAGAAGTTTACTAAACAACTTCGTGTGACACACGCTGTGGTGGATAACTGTGTTCGATGAGCAAGAAAACTGCACTATTAGACAGATACATCCACTACGATAAGTGATTACATAGCGAAGTATGAAATTTACAGAAGACACGACTCAATTTAAGTAAGAGAAGCATTAGTGCACAGGGAACTTCCGGAATTACCTGGTAGCTAGTTGCGGCTGATATCTTAACACACGGCGATAAACGGTGCCTGATCACGGTAGACTGATTCTCGGAATACATTGAAATTGATTGGCAAAGCATTATTCCCAAAAGTACAGTCGTCAACAAGCTGCGTGGTCGAATCGTTTCGTATTGCATGCTGGGTTTACTTTTCTCTGATGATGGATCTCAGTTTTTGCGCGCAGACTTTAAGAAATTTGCAAACCAATAGGAGTTTATGCATCAAAAATACCGGCAGTCAAACGTGAAGACTGGAACTGCAGTTAGGGTTGCTAAAATACTGTTGAATATTGTCGAAGTGCCGGGGGAGATTTTTGTCTAATACTCCTAGAAAGAGAAATTATGCCGATTGACATTACCGGATACCGTCCGACAGGGCGAATGTTCAAGCGAAGGTAGAATTGTTGGTGGTATCTGAACTGCTGTGTTATGGTATATTGGACGAGTAGGCAGAACCTGTGACGACACAGGATGCAACAAAAAAGTGTACTGTGATCACGGGAGTCGGAAATTTACAAGCCTCAAGCCAGGAGACATGATGTGTTTCCAGTGTATCTGTGAGAACCCGAGATAGTGGCCATATCGTCTGGTGATCAAAGATCATGGTCATAGGTCATACGATGTAGACGTGGACGGGGTAGTAGAGAGAAGAAATCGTGTGTAGTTGTGGGATGGGGCTGATTTTGCACGAAGCTAGATTAATGATTTAAGACATGATTAACATGATTTATCTGACTGCGTGTCAGATTTGTATGACCAAATTGCATAAGGTAAGTTCGCTGAACGTAATACCTAAAAGGCCGTTCAAAAATTGACAGGCTTGTCGCTCAACAGCTATCGTAAACACGATTGTTTCTCGGTAGAAGGGTTGTTGTTCCCCAATGAACTGAGACTGCTTACTATCACTGTTGTTCTGATTTTCGTGATCCGGTAACCCAGTACAAGACATTATTCTTTTGAACTACCTTGACTGAACACTTTGTACTGATCGTTCTTGACCATAATTTTGTTCTTCTGTTGAAGGGTTTGACTAATTTGAATAGTGTTGCATTTGTTTTCTTTTTTGAGTGATCATATATTGAACCTCTCCCGTTGCAAGGTAAGACTCTGAAGAAATTCTTTTCATAGTGTGTTCTATGTGAACTTCGTTTAAAACGCGATAACACTGAAATTGCACGCTACCAGCGAAATATAGTTTAAAAAAACATTTAGTCAAAACAGGTTATGCCGCTTGCAGTGGATTCAAATTGGTAATCCGTGGAGAATCATTTGCTTCCATATCCAACTACTATCGTTCAACGGATTTGCGTTTTAATATCAGTGTTTGTCAGAATGCCAGAAGGTAATGCACAACAGACGGTTTTGGCGTAAAATACATTTGACAAACCAGGCTTAGGCAATAGCCTACCATAACTGTAACACATCTGTGAGATCAAGAAAGTGGGCCCTGCTACAGTTTTGGTGAAGCAGCTGATGAGTAGTTGGGGATTTAGCCAATTTCAAGTTTATTGATGATCGGGCAACTTGACCATTAGTTGCAAGCGAAAGTGGTTGGGAGTTCAGATGCGATAATTTGATCGGGCCTAGTCTGAGGTCAATGGTACAGTGTACAACACAGCTGCCTCATGAAAAAGTGGCCGTAGTTCTAATCTTGGCCTTGCCAGAGATATATACTACTGATGACCTATGGTAGGAGCAAAATATGTATCTGGTGCTTCCTTTCAGAAAATGTATGGAAAAGTATGAAAAGTCTACCTGAATGCGAAATCTGCAATTAAATTGAACAGATCCCCGAATGATCAACAGTTCTTTATATTAAATAATCCGCCAAACTACTTATCAGTAACGTGGATAATGTCATAAAATTTGCAAGCTTTGCCATTTAGTTGGAGACCATCGGGCGATCGATTCCATTCTCATGAACTGTGTTCGCTAAAATTTTGCTAATCAAATATGAAGTTTCCCGCCACCGAAACGTGTCACAGTCTAGCAGACAAATAACTACTGCCGTTGAGTTCTGAATAGGTACGTTTTGAACTTCCAGTAGTTCATTACTGTTACCGGTTGTATTGATTGCTATCAGGATGTTTGCTGTCAGGATTGTTGTCAAGATTTTTAAATACTTGTTGTAAACCCTCCTAAACGGTACACTGGTTCGATCTCGGTATAGTGGCACGCTCGATAAAATCGGATTCTCGTCCCGGTAATAATTCACACGAAAATCTCGGTCCCGAGTAGTACCGCGACTGTTCCCGTAATCACTCCCAGGGCAAGC
>JTDE01000075.1:425559-451945 GCA_014338405.1 Paragonimus skrjabini miyazakii
CATCTTGTTTCGGTAAATTAAAAAAGACTGGAGTTTCGCTCTCATTAGAGCTCGTCAGTAGTGCATATCATCGCCACTGCCGGGACTTGAACCACGGACATCCAGTTCATGAGGCAACCGGGTTTATCACTACGCCATTGACCTCGCGTTAGGCACGACCGAATAATCACATGTGAACGCTCAACCACTTTCGCTTGTGAGTAATGATCAGGTTGCCTGATCGTCTGGAGAGGGGACACAATTACTCTCTGTTAACTCCACTCGATAACCCCGCGATTAGGACTTCCATGACAGATCGAAATCTTTGATCTCATTTAATCTATTGAGCGATATTTTAGATTACTGATGAGTAGTCGGAGATTTGGCTAATTTCAAGTTGAACGTCACCCACAGTTGATCGCAGTTGTAGCATTCCCATAGACTTTCCAGTCGGCACTTTTCGGAAAGAGGCATTAGACTCGAGTTTCGCTCTCATTAGAGTTCGTCAATAGTGGGTATGATAATATGATACTTTTAGCTACAAAACTAACCGTGTCAACAGTCCTTATCGTGTCGACAGTATCTTATCTTACATAATCTTCCTGACACTGTCGCTAACATTGTGGTCATAATGATTTTCAACGGAAGTCGGATTAGGAGGTTTGCATCCGCTTCGGTGTCTCAAGTTATTTAGAACACGCAAGTAGAATTAGGTAAGATGTACTCTGCAGAGACATTTCGACATTCTGCGTGGTCTAAAGTTATCCGGGGACATAACTCTCTCAAGATATTGTTTGTGTTGTCCGTATCCTCATCAGTACTGCGTGTTAACCCCAATTCAGGGAGCGGTTCACAAGGTATGTCATGATGTACTGCATATCTAACTACTTAATTACAGATTGTGTCTAATCGAGTGAAAGGTTGTATTTTGTTTTACTTTTGAGTAGTCAATCGCATTCTGTCTGAAAATTAGAACAGATCTAGCACTCTTGTTTGGTGCGGACATTTTGTCAAGATTCCATTCTGTATGCAGTTGTGATTTGTCAAAAAGTAATTGTCGATGAAAGTACGCGTTGTAAAAGTTTATTTGGCCAAATGAATCAGAACAGACGACTCCAACTGGTTTTTGTTCATTAAGTAATATTTGTACAATTTAGCAACAAAATCTTTCGTTTGAATCAGAATTCGTAAATTGATCAAGTGAACTTCAACACCAAACGGTTTGCTATAAGGTTAGATGCTTAGAAATTCAATTTTTGTACTCAACTAGCTACAAATATTCAGTGATAGTTATTAGGGATTTCGGGTTTTATATTTTAAATGTCACTCTCAATTGATAGTTGCCTCCATATTTCTGTAAACATTTCCGCCAGTCTCTTTTAAAGAGAAGCATCCGACTCTATTCTGAGCTTGTGAGTAGTGCATATAATCGTAACGGCTAGACCGTGGTCCCATAGTTTTACCATGTGGAATTAAATGTTCAAGTTTAACTGTTTTGTTGTGTTTATGCACTGCTTTGTTAGATTACGTTATACTACTAGACGGTAAACAAAGTGTTAATTTCACTACCTTATGAATCAGTACAAATTGCAATGAGTTATTTATACAAAACAATGATCAAGTGCAGTCCATGTGATGGAACCCATTTAAATCGCGAAGTTGACCATTTCCTTAACTGTAAGTGTTATCGTCTCTACTTACCTCTGTTTCGTGAATACGCGTTTGATTTATGCGCCTGTCTATGGTTTGTACATGTGAAGTTAACATTTTCGAAATGAATCATAGTTTTACTTTTCATACTTTGATATATATAAAACCAAGAGGGTCTAAGGGTGATTGTCTCACCTAGCAAGGAAGACCATACAGTTTGTCTCCATACAATCCATATAAACACTGTTCTAAAGAACCTGAATTTATCACGATAATTTACAGCCACTTGAATATATTTACTTTTAACTAATACAGGTCCTGCACTCTAACATTCTCCTCCCATTGTTTGATCTGTGAATTAATTGACTGGTTAGTTGTGATTTCTGACAAGTATTCAGTAGATAATATTCTGGTTTCAACATTATGAACGGTTCGTACAACTATCCAATGAAAAATATATCGATATCTTACTACTATCGGCTCGCTACTGGGACGCCGTGCCCACTACCATTAACGGAGTTCAAACCTGCACCTAGAATTCGCACTGGTACACTTCATCCGAATCTTGTGGTAATATAATTGTGAGTAGTAAAACAAACACGGTCCAAACTTTTTTCTCTAATTGAAATTTCATCTTCGAAATAATATCTTTGTTTTTAAACTGAACGGTTGTGATGATCGAGAAATACTGACATATCAATAAAACAGTAAGACAGAAGGTACAAGGAGTCAAAATTTTACACATATATATTTCACACATATGTGTACACGAGAAATGTGTCAGAATGCGTCGTTTATATTTAAAGAATACCGGAGATTATCAGTTACATTTTTCTGCTCAGGGGAAATAGCCTCTTAATTGATCAAATGCATTTATTACCAACGTTAATCACTGTGTAGAATTTTCAAAACCATTTTCCCAGTATCCATCATATGTGTTCCCAGCTCCGCAAAAACTGCTGTCACCATGAACATGAAGGTAATTTCCAGTTTCCTCATCTTCTTTCTCAGTTTATTTTCGTCAGTGTGTTCGTCATCATCATCATCATCGTCATCATCATCATCATCGTCATGATCATGGTCATGGTGATGATCATGGTGATGGTGTCTAAAAGGAACGGCTTTGGTTGTCTCGTCTGCATTGACATCTCGGGTGCATATGGAAAGGTACAGGACTAAACAGAAAAGCACAACCATCGAAAATTTCATTTTCTGTCAAATGACGATAGATGTTTAAGCGCATAGGTGTATGTATCTATTTATACTGAACTCTTAGCTGAGATCGATGGTTGGGCCTGGATGTGTGTTGAAATCTCTGTCAAAACATGTTGGAGTCTACCAGCTCTTTTACAAACCCGCTGTGTACGATGATTAGATCTCAACTAGACAACAGTCTTCATGATTAATAATCAAAAACTGCATCTTCTTGTCGGGTGCGTAAAAGTTGTTTGTGTTTCGCTGAGTGTTTCAACTCTAATTATGTGCTTAAATGAACTCATTCAAGTACAGAGTCAGCGACAATAAAGTATTTCTACTAGAATTAGTCACGCTTGTCTGCATACGGCACCAAATTGTATTTCTATAGGCTTTAAAATATAAATAAGTAGATTCGAGTATACAGTATAATTGTGTAATACGTGTCACAAAGAATAAGAAGCATTTCAGCTCATTTTACTTAACACCTCCTAGTAGCAAATTATTTCTGCTCATGCAATCTATGCACTACTTAGGACATGTAGATTCTGTAAACATTTTTAGTTCATACACGTCAGCATGACCACAGTGACATGCACATGTGTTTGTATGTGTGTCAGCTTATTACACTGACGGTCTCATATATGGCCAAATAGAATAAGTTTTCTGTGCCCGAGTAAAGGATTGCTCAGAACATTGCGTCCAGGTTCATTTTTTGAGACATTACCGAGTGACACAATCGAAACGAAGTCCGCGTAGTTTGTAAGTTAATCGATCAACTGTTAGTCTGTATTTCACATGTTATGAAGTTAGGCGAGCGGATAATTTAATGTAGTGAGAAGGAGTGATCGTACTGTACTACTCACACCACTGCTATTCAGTGTTGGAGGTCAGAGCATAGATTTTGATATTGAAGTTGCCACAGGAAAGATACAAGAAGAAACATCGAAGTGCAGTATCGTATGAAATGGTTCTAGGTATCCAAGGGTATATAGCAAGAAATGAGCATTAGCCTCTGTGGTAACCCTGACGGCCTGGGTCCAGTACCGTACGCAGATGAGTGTTTTTGTTTGTTATCTTGTTGAAACGCATAACCCATGTGTTGATTTCCTGAAGAGATGACCCTTGCATCATCCGTGTTCTTGGCTTACAACATTAGTTACGTTCAGTCTGAGTGTCAACACATAGAAAATTCAATTGCCTTACCTGTCAAATCCCATGTTGATCACATAATCTCACTTTGTGCGTTACTGCTGTGCGCAATCTTGAATCGACTGTTGGCCTTATGATATCGAATAGAATACCACTCATTTGTCTTAAAAGAAAATTCAGTTACTGATTTATGATGCTACAGTTAAGCATTACAAGTCAAACGGTATGCCGATAAAAAAACATCTATAGGTCGTCAATGACGTTTTGTTTAGTAAGTTTCTTGTAGAGGGCTTATTTCAAAGTGTGAGCAAAGCTGTCAGTTTGTTCGTTTGATTGTGGTTCGCCAGTGTTTGGAGAGATTTCATCGGGAATAATTTGGAAGACTTTCAAGGGGTTCGGCGGAGGGCCTAACTTGTGCATCAACACCGCTGATTATCCACTCAGGATATACCTAATTGCGAAAAATCTGAACTTCGACTAGGTTCGAATCTGCAACAGAAACAACATGCTCAAATGCGGCAAATGTGATAAATGTTGTTTCTGACGCTGGTTCGAATCCAGCTGAAGTTCAGATTTATCGCAATTAGGTATGTTCTAAGTGGATAATCAGCGGTGTTGCTGCACAAGTTAGGAAATGCTGAGCACTACGGATCTGAATGTATTGCCCCGTAAATTGCGGATTTTGGACGGTTTATGACAGTTGGCCACCGGTGATATGAAACGTTAGCATTTAAATGTTCTAACAAACTCACTACAGATCACTTCCATTGGAACTTACCATGATGACCCGCCAATGAGCATTTTTCTGTTTAGCAGACGTGAATCCTCCCGACAAACTGTAGATTTTCTTGCTGTGCTCAAAAAATCGGTTGATACTCAGCAGAACTACAAGAGTAATCCAGAACTTTCCATCCAGTTACTACTAGATGACTAATCTAAACAATCTGGTTGGTAGGCGGACAGATATGAAAGCCTGACTTCCAGAAAACAAGCGGATATCAGCAACGGGCAGTCTTCTGCACTTATATCAGAACTCGTGTGGTTCTTGGCAACCTTACAGGATCAACTTGTATCTGTAAACTAAATACTCTGTTACAAACCATGCCCACTTTGAAACAGTAGTACTCATCGCTTCGGTGAATACAACGTAAACTTTTGCACAAACTTACATAAATTCGACCATTGTTTTCCCAGATGCTGTTAGTTATCATTTTATCTCAAAACAGAATATCCGTTTTTCGGAAATTCATATTGAAAGTTTACCCTGTATGAACAGCATAACAAAGAGAGTGGAATGAAATGACATGCCGTGTATGTCATTCTTTGGCCTAAATAACGAAACTGTATTTGCGCGGTATGTCGTTATAGTGCACGTTTGACCTCAAATATTCTTGACTGTAGATATTAGGATTATTACACCTCTGTAGTCGTTATTAACTCTCATTGAAACTTGTTAGCAATTGTGGTGCTTTCTCATACCTGTCAGGGGAGTGATAAATGCACCGCTATCATAAGTAGAAGCACACTAATTAGTTTCGGGTCAGAAAGAATCAAATAACTAGCCAACATAACAGGAGACTTCAGTTGGTCAAATTAAACATTTATTTGTTATGCGTTGTTTTGTGCAGACGAGCCAATACGAAATATTGATATCTACCAGTTTTCATCTTCCAGCAGATTTGTTCTAACCGCCGAAAAAACGTAACCATTTAAAATTTCTCAAAAGCCGAATTTTGAACGCTGTTTCGACCTCTGGTTAACTTAAAACGCAAGCTACATCGGGAAAATGTAAATGTCAAATTATTTCACAGATTCGTGAATAACAATCGGTATTTATACAAGCGTTCCAGGCCATTACTTGTGAATAGGTTCAACCCAAGTATGGATAATCTTAATTCAGAGGTATTCAAACCAAGGCTAACACGGTTACTTGAAACATATTTACCTACTATATGTTGTCAACTGTCTGTTACTGTGTTATAGAACTGTTCTTGTCAGCTTTGTAAAGTTGTGATTGATTGGACGAGAAACACGAGTGTTTCTCACTTCTGACAAATGTTAACCGAATCAGAAACTGAGCCTATTAAAACGGACCCTGGTAAGTGTGTTCAGAACCTTCGTTTTGCACCGCTGCTTGCTCTACAGTTAGAAAGCTTGGATTATGTAAACAAATCTCTTAAAACCAACCACATATTTGTGAAGTCACTGTTCAATAACGTAATTTCTCACCTCTCGAAGTTAAACGCCACAAACTCCGTCAATTTCAACTGGTTCAAAGATTTCTCGTACTCCTGTGAACGACAACTGTATACCAACCACTCAGCACAGGCGCACTACACAAGAACTCAATCCGCAAAATATTATCATTTTCAGGCCAGATGAAACTTTCAACCTTTCTAATGAGCTACGCAGATAAAATGTTATCAATCCCAAGTGGCAGAAGACGATTTAGACTCAAACAGAAATGAAAACAAATATACAGTAAGCAAAAGGAACGTCACCAGCTGTAAGTAAGTCCTAACCCTGGTGGGTAGACGAAAATATATACAATCAACTACAACCTGACGGTCGCTCACTGTTTGAAGTGAGTGTTGTTCCACAACCCACAAGAAGATTATGCCACTTCGAGGGGTGTTTGCATTACTTAGTTGATCCCAACACAAACTCGCTAGATGTTTAGCCGAAATTTTAAAACCATCAATCAGAAGTTTTACATATACGGCATTAGGTACCCTCTGGAACTTGTGAATTAGGCTAACAAAATCGGTGTCAGTAATGAACAGACGTGCTTTCCAGTTGTTCAGTCTGTTTTTACCAAAGTCTTCTTATGAAAAGCTGACTTTGTGTGAGGAATGATAACTTCAGGTCATAACCTCCTTCCCATACCGACGGTGTAACTGCGTATACTATTTCTGGTGTGTATTGAGAACATCGGCCTCAACTTTCAGGGTTCGCTGTACAGGTTGATCGAGGGCGAAATGTTGGTCAGTCACTTTGGTCCACTTCTCTATAATCTTCCTTTGGTTAGGATAGAAGGACTGTCGACTAACATACCTTCACTATCGTCTCGGTACACACGTTAGATAGATCATACTTTGAAAATATCTGAAGATCGGAGGTTTATTGAACAATTTGTCCCGAAGCCCAACGGCACGCTTACTAATCAAACGGTGAGGTGTGAAACAGGAACTGATGAAAGTCCGACTAACCCGGGTATTTTCATTGCACGAAAGGTAGACGGATTAGTAATATGAGCACCATTTATGGAAAACCAATATGATCTACTCAACATATATTTTAGCAGGTTAAACGATGTGAAGTGTAAACTTAGTGTGATAAGAACATCGGTTAGTAAAGCGCACTGCGTTATCACACCACACTGCGCTACGGAGATACTGGAATAGCTCGCGACGACTCTGAGAAAGGCTAGATATCCTGAAAATGACATCAAACCGAGATCTAAAAACAGTACGAATGATGAGATAGTCAACAAATTGGCATGTGAATCTACTTTTTAGTATATATTTTGCGATGTTGCGGCTAACCCAACGAAGGGTTTCTTTGAACAGACAAACTTACAGAGCTGTCCACTTGCGAGTTTTGAATCACACATGCAGACCGCAATCAAAACAGATAAACCTGTCAGCATCAAATCAAGCTGCGTATACTATTTCTAATGTGACTAGCGAGAAAGTTACATAGGCAGAAACGATAGGTCAATGATATCCAGGTTGAAGGGATATGCACCCAAGTGAGTTCACAAATGAGTCTCACTTCCCGACACCGCAGTCATGGAAAATTGTAAACCACTACCTTCGCTGATCGGACAACGCATCCTGTCAGCTGGCTATAGCGTAAAGTTTACCGCAACCTTCCCCATCGGATGGCTTCATCATAACCCAAGTTTCCTAAAACGCTCAGTACCGTTGGCGATAAACCGATTCAACTAAATGTTTATGAATCTTAGGCTACCATTAGTCTAAGCTGCAGTGTCAGTCAGGTCACACAGTTCCAGGTTTGTTGTTCTCTTCTCGCATACTGTAAATTGAAAATTTCCATATTACTGATTATGTGATATTGACGGACCAGTACGACCTGTTGGCATCTACCAGTATATTCTCTCCAATTTTTTCACTTAAGATTACGGATAGTGTATGGAAGTTTCGGATGTTGACGGAAAAGTGATCAAGACAGTTCTTCTGTTGTTCGTAAAGAAAGCCGCCATGGGCCTTCTGAATCTAAGTTCCAGGGATAGAAAAAAGTTCTACTTCTCAGTCTTGGCTTAAAATGAAGATAACTGTAGGGCGACATTCTCAGTCACTGTTGTGTTCTGAAACTGGTCATTTATCATCATGATCAGAGATGAAGTCCAGTAATTGCAATTTCATAAAGACGAATGAACACATTTGTATACAACGGGTAAAACCAAGTCCGTCAACTCATTTTAGACTAACATCTAACAGATGGTAAAAGTCGTATACACATTTCATATAGATCGGACATCATAGACATATTGAATACACAATTGTCGGAAATGTTACTGTCAGCACAAGTTGCTATATGAAAAATTCTTTGAAGTATCTCACCTAACATCTAACAAAATCCTACTGAGCTTGGTTTAAAAGGCAAAATGCGTGTAGTTGTTCTGAATCGTCCCCTACATACTATTGCTAAGCAACAAGATCGCACAGGACTCGTATAGATGCATCCTTGAGGGCAAGGTAACTGATGTGCTGTGCCGAACAACAGCATGAAGAAGTGTGATATGCAGAGGACAGGACAACTATGTGATGGAGATTTATGAAGTGTGATTCAAAAGTGCACCACTGGTTATCTGAATAAGATATTATCCACGATGTATAAAGTGGAAGTGCTTGTTAACCTCAATTGTGCAATACGAGACATCCAGAATCTCAGTAACAAAACTCGATGTTAGGGTTGGAATTTGATGTTGTTCAATAATAATATTTCTATACCGATATTCTTTTCATGCTAATGAGCTATCTGTCGTAGTTACTGTCCTTAAAAGCTGGTTTCAGGTTCGATTCCACCCACTAACTCAGTACACAAACGACTTTTAGATCACTTTAGAAATACCCAGTCCCAGTTGAGATCGGATTTGCTATCAACTTTTCATTAATAGCTCCGCCAAACCATCACTACTGATACTATAAATCGGACCTCATTGGACAGCACTAATTGATTCGTGTAGTGCTTATTTGGTTCAGACAAACCGCAGTTCAACTTAAGAAAGTGTACAACAACAAGGTTCATTCCAGTGAGCTTGCCAAAATCTTCTGTTCCGTAATGTGCTCTTTTTGTCCGATGTTTCAGCATCTGCTAATTAAAATTCATGAGATTTCATGGTAACATTCTTTTAGTCAGAGTAAAATATAGGTTTATTATTTTTTTCGTTTGAGTATAGAGAAGTCTGCCCACACGTTTTTTTAGGATAAGTCATGCTTGTAGAGAGCCCCAAACATCTGCGGAACGATTTTCATAAACCACACCAATGCATACTACCGGGCTGCTTTGACATCACTAACTGCTACCGAGATCACCCTTTTCGTTCATCCAGTGTTTGACATCTAGTGACTAGTCGATTCGAGCGTAAAACCACTAAGACTGGTCATACGTAGAGAACGTCTAAAACTATACATCAAACGAAGTATGTGAATTGCATCATTTCGGATGAAGTGGAAAAGTCAGACAGTTGTCATGTCCGAGCTATTGTGCAGAATATTGATCACAACTTGTATCGAAATAGTTTTAGCACAAAGTAACAAGCGATTTCTCGATTTACAATGGTTTGCATAAACTGTGTCTGACTGAAATCCATAAGGATGAGCAAAATCGTTGTAATGTGGTCAGGCACCATAGCAATTTCTGATCCTACATGTGAATAGACAAGCGTTGTTTGTCAAGGTTTTTTTAATCTCTGGTGAGTAGGAAGGGATTTAGTTAATTTCAAGTTGAACTTCATTCACAATTGATCACAGCTGTCGCATTCTCATAGATATTGCAGCCAAACCCTTTCAAAAAGAGGCACGGGACTCTATTTTCGCCCTCATTAAAGCTCGTCAGTAGTGCATATCCTTGCCGCTGCCGGGACTAGAACCACGGCCACGCCTTCATGAGGCAACCGTGTCTACCACTGCGCCATTGATCTCATCTTACGTACGACCGAAGTATCACATGTGAACGCTCAACCACTTTCGCTCGTGAGTAATGATCAGGTTTCCTGATAGCTTCGGAAGGAGACCAAGCCCCCACTACTCAACAGCAATCAAAATACCGCTCAACAAGTCAATGATTTCTGGGATTTCAACTTGGAAAGAAGTTCTAGTCGAGGGATCATTGAATGGGGTTAGCAGACAGTAATTGTGTCTCCTCTCCAGGCGATCGGACAACCCGATCATTACTCACAAGCGGAAGTGGTTGAGCGTTTACATATGGTAATTCGGTCGTGCCTAATGTGAGGTCAGTGGCGCAGTGGTAAACACGTTTTTTTATCTGTTTTTCACATGTCCTACTGGAATCACTTCAGTCCAGAAAAAACTGCCTAGGAAAACAGGAACTTCGTTCCACCTGATCCCTCTGTTAGTGTTTTGTGTGAAAACTTGTAGTTCTACAATTCTCCTCTGTCTTGGAAATAGAGGCAAGAAGGCAAAGGCTTTTGAAACGCTTACAGATCCACTTTACGTTGGGCAACGAGTGTGTGCCGGTGGGGTCTCCGTAACCTATCGGACGACAAAATATAACGCCAAATCAGTGTCACACAAGTTTTGTCTTGAACCTAGATTGTAGAAAATTCAGCGTGTTCTTCTGATTATGCATGTGTGCACCTGTATATTCTCGTATCTAAATTCCAGATCTCGGGAAGGTCTGAGCGGTCCCTGTGGAAGTTGAAGGGTTATAACTCGGCAGAAAAATAAGCATAGAAATTTTCTCTTCCCAGAAAGAAATCATGATTACGGTTGATGTGAGAAAACGTTAGATTAGAATTTCCGTTCGGTCACTGTATTCACTTAAATCATGGCTTCCGATCCATAAAACTTGGTCCCAGTGTTTAAAAGTGGTTACTTGTACACCAGTGAACAGAATGTAAATTATTGCTCCGAAGAACGTCAACAAATTTGCATCTTCTCCTTCCCTCATTCAAGTTTATCGAGAGAATGAAATGTGCTTGCTGGAAATCTGATGTACTGTTACCAGGATTATTCTCAAGGTTCGATGGTATCCCCGGCTTCAACCCCTTGGTTGTCGAAAATGGATTGAATGTGAAGTCTCAGTTTTATCACAATACATTAGCTAATTCTGCTTATCACTGTTCAAACCTGTCCAACATAATTGTGCTTAACTTAACTGGTAACGTCCATTATGAGTTGAGCTACACTTTTGTAATTTCTGCTTTCATTCCCACTCTGTTACTACATGACCAACAATAACGTTTTGGTGAACGTATTTTTACGTTAAACAGCTTTCAATTTGCTAGATCAACTCTAACACCGTTTTCGTAAGTAAGAGGTCTAATGTCTGAGAACGAAATAGTTGTCTATCTGACCTGACCAGGGTCATTAAAAAATCGCAATGCGGTGACTCGTTTAACACTGACGATCAGTCAGAACCATTCATAGAAATGACTGTTTTTGCTTATTTGTTTCATGTAAAGCGCCGTTCTACAAATAGTTTGACGCATCAGTTCGCGTTCAGGTAAAGACTTGCAAAAACAGTGACTCCTTTGATCAACGAAGACGTGGGTGATTCATCTACATTGCTGAAGTCGAGGTACTGTCGTAGCACTGATATACTACTTACCCCTCGGACGTCGTGCGCTTGGACAGATGCAGTGTTAATTCGGTCTGGGTATTGATGTGAGTTCTACTAAACATGAACGAAGTATACGGGGAAATCTTTCCAAAGCTTTACACCACTGACAAGGATGTAAAACTCTCCACATGGAACTTTCTGCATAAAAACTCTTTGAACAAATTATTCTACAAATAATCGAGTTAACAACAGCCCATTATGAATAGTTCAATGTTCAAAGAAACAGCCCGAATGGTAAAATTATAACGAACCACTAAGCTCTATACCATTCTTATCGAACCTCAGATGTACTAAGTATTTCTGGACAGGTTAGAAATCAAACTTACCTTTGTGTAGGTATGATGGTTGGGTCGATCATCTACTAAGCGGAACTAAACCGTTCCCCTGTGAGTAGTGTTGACCCTGTCCTAAACAAAACCCTTAACTACCCAACAGTAACCAAAAACTGTTCAATACTAGCACGTTGACTACTTTAGTTTCAATTCAGCAACTACTGTGAGCAGGATATGAACTCTTCAAGGTGACGAATGTGAAGCACCAACTTAAGGAAACAACAGAGACAAAGAGAAACATCGCCTAGGTGATGGTTATCCCCAACAACGCATAATGAAGCTCATCTATTGTACGGGTGTCAGTGTTGTTATACACCGGTTCCTTTCAGACTGAAAAACGACGATCCTTAAAAGGATCACGATAATAAAACCACTGCTGAGATATACTAGATCAATGCCTGAATAAAATGCCGGGTTCTCCGGATCTGACACATCCTACCGGATACAAACTCCACTGTCTATGAGAATGTGACAGCAACGTACAAGTAATAGTTACCTTTAAGATTTCAGTCATATATTATCTTTATCACGTGTGTCCAGTTCGAAAGGTTCATTTGATCTGACGAAGTATTCCTGGCAGAAGCGAACGTAACCGCGATAAACGTAAGTACTCCTCATTATTACGTTTTCTCTTGGTAAAAATTTGCCTATACTTGTCGCTGTTTGTAGTGATCTTAATAGTACGCTGAATGAAGTAAATCATACTGACAGTTCTAGGCTAACGCCGCACACCAGTTGTGGTTAGGCTCGTTAAAACCACTTCATCTAATTAAAGGTTGTGCACCACTTAGGAAATACTAAGACTATGCTTGATGGTGGCGTGACTGCACGTCATTGATAGACACGGAACAGGAGGTACAAAAATGATGGTTAAAACTGAAGTTGAACTAACGGGCTTTTGACAATCACACGCAAAGAATGGATGGTCTAGCAGTCTAATGCAGATTTAGTTTGTGTTTTCGACCCGATCACCGTAATCGAGGGTAAAACAGTTAATTAAATGTTAGCTTGGAGGCGACCTTTGAAGATTCCAACAAAATGGCAATATTGTAATACCACAATTGGATAGAAAGTTCATAATACTGTCTGTGCAAGTTTGAAAGTAAAAAGGATTGCAGTGATCATTTTTCATAATGGGCACTATCGGACAATGGTGTTGAATCCGATGGAGTCGGCTTTGAAACATGCCATGCAACCGTCAAATTCATTACTACTCATTACTTGTAAGTAGTCCGAATTAACTACAATTTTACCTATGAAGCTGCCATGGTCATTGAGTTCCGTAAGCCACCCGAAGGCAAAGAGCAGATATAGTTCATGATTGTGAATTTTTCCCCCATGATGAATCGTGCTACTTGCTCCCATATAGTCGAGATTTGGTTTACCACTGTGTAGTCGACGCCACAAGACAATGGTTCATTTTGTAGTACATACATCTTATTGAAAACAATACAATCCAAATTCACAACCTAATGTGAGCCTGCCTCCATTCACCATTAGCAAAACGCATTAGAGTACATGACTTCAATTGTCGATCTACCTCACCATACATTTCTATCCCACCGTCGTTAAATCATCAATATTTTCCCGAACTCACTGACTCAGTGATAGTATTCATGATTGCTGATGTGTAATTATCTTACACTCAAATGTATAATGAAGAAATAAATATTTTGTCAATTTTATTACAGGACGGCGGTGTGCACAGAATGGGCGATAAATTATGAAGGCGAAAGTGAAAATAAGCATTATTTAACCCGATACTTTTTGTGTGAAATTCATTATAAGTACCATACAGTCAGAATCTTAGAAAGTTCAAATGATCGTAGTAACCGTTCAGCAGAGTGGAGAATTGCATCGAACTGGAACGTTTCTATATTTTTAACCGTGCCAAGTCTCCATAATAATTAAACCAAAACACCGAATGATGGGTAACGACGTATATTGCAAGCAGACTGGGAAAATGAGCTGTAAGCAAATCTCGATAGAAAACGGGGCATAACTAACCAGTTAGCAAACGACCGGAAATTCTTGTTGTGACCTTGGACGGCCGAACAAACGAGAGAGTGCAGACATGCACTCAACCAATGTCAATAACTTCAACAACCAAGGTGGTTGGAATAAGTGGCAAACCAAGAATGTCTCTACAGTATGAAGTCAGTTGAGTAACATGGACGCTACGAATTATCGCAGAGGAGAGAAAACAAAAGCGAACAGTGGTAGTGGTGAGAATAGAGGTAAAAGTCTAAATTAAAATTCCGCGGCTGATCCCAAATCACACCGACATTCACCAACATACTTTTAAACCGTTGAATATAGTATCAGTATACACTACAGGTGCTGTTTTAGGAGCCACATGATACATGTTTTTTATGCTTCCAGCCCATCTGTATTCAGCAATTACTTCAAAAGAACGCTTTCCCACCCGCCTCTTACTATTATCTGAAGAAAAACCCAACGTCCTTGTTGAATGTGATCACTAAGACTTAGGACAACTTAAGAATTGCGAATATTACGAATTTTGGACTGTCAACTGACGGGTCTTCTGTTACAGAAACCATCTACACGGCGTACACCTTTTATTAAATGGTTCAGCAAGCACAGTGAACGCTAGTTTTAACTAATCAGTCGTGATGCCTTGAAGGCAAGTGAACACATTTATGGTCTAATCTACCACATGCCAAGTACCGGCACCACACCTTCAAGCTAATTCGCTTTATCTTCTTTGATCTTCTAGCAGTC
The DNA here is from genome assembly GCA_014338405.1 of Paragonimus skrjabini miyazakii. Lineage (NCBI taxonomy): Eukaryota > Metazoa > Platyhelminthes > Trematoda > Plagiorchiida > Troglotrematidae > Paragonimus > Paragonimus skrjabini miyazakii. Next base: position 440,439 of record JTDE01000075.1, read on the forward strand.
TCTTGTCTCACGTAATGCTACAAAGGCAGTTATGTTGGTTTATACAATACTTTAATGTCGATTTGAAATTGCCAATATCTTCTGAACTTGCTTTGTAGTGCCTTAATATATTCAATTTCGGTTCAGACGGCTTTATTTGCCTGAACCTGGTTACAGATAGAAGTAGGCAAGGCGTTCCGAGTGGCTGAAATCATCTGTCTAACGCATCCCGAATGGAACAGGAAATGTCTGTTTCCAACAGCTGAAGTTATGATCGTCAAGCGCCATGAGCTCTTTGTATATTTGGAAAGGTCGTTCTTACGGACCAGTTCACTTCAGTTGACCGATCATTTCAAAACCATCAAATATTTTGGAAATTCTGAAGCACAACGAATATATATACCACTCTCTCACCTATATGCATACTTTCTGTAAACTATGATCATCTCCATTCTGTGGGACAGTCATTAGTCCACGCATCGAATCTTCACTCTTTCCCAAGAATACTAACTCGGGTACACTGTAGATCTATTTATTGCGGTGTAAAACAGTGCTTTTCGATCCACCCTGCTTGGAGACCGAAACAAGTAGGCACAAAATATGGTCACGATAGTCGCTCCGTCAACATGCCTCAATCAAATAAGTGACGTAAACAAATCAATTATAAAAATCCATCTGACAGACAAAAAACTCTTTTTAGTAATTTCTTAAGCAATATACCCCAACAGATCCTTCTGGGAGCATTACAGGGCTCAGTGTTGCTCACGGTAAACCCTGTTAAGTTGGCGATTGACTGAATAGAGCCAAGCAAAAACTGGCAAATCTGCCCAGCCGTATTGTTTGTAATACATTATTGTCTCAAACACGGTATCCTAGACATTAGAACCACGATACGCACCGTCATCCTATAAAGTTTGCCATGCAGCGATCACCAAAAGGAATGCACACAAAATTATAGATAGAAAACAGGTTATGCACAATGATCACAGACGTAACCGAAAATCAGTCCATAAATACTCACTCATTGTTAATAACCACAATGATAAATCTACTAATTCGTTGCAGAGTATGCTCATTTTCACACAACTGTGTGTTTTTTTCCAGGGAAATCCGCAACATAAACAACGAACTCACGGAAGTTCCATGTGAAATTGCGGCATACAAACGAAGCAACACAGATGGTAGGTGCTCCTTGTATAAGCAAGATATGTGAATGCTGTAGAAATTTTTTTATATCAAACAAAAAATTCAGACTGAAGAATTTAAATGCAACTGTAAAACATGTACACCAATAACAGATAATTTGACAAATGCTAATTACAGGACAGTAGTTTAAACAGACGGGGGCTACTGCAACAGTTAGTCTTACAAGAGAAGTCAACAGAAAATTACTCGAGAGTAATTCAAAAACCGACCAAACCATACCCACTCACCTACATTACATACCAACATGCGAGGAATAGCACGAAGGTGAAATTACCCGATAAACTCAAACAAAACAAAACTGTCTACTTTATATCTTCGCTGTTTTCATTAACAACTTCGTCTGAAAGATGCTTTTGTATCCACAATCTCTTAGGGCATGTTGCAACACCTGAAAAGACAAATCACGGCAGCAGCCATGGTGACGATGGGTATTGAACGCCAGAAATGTCCGGACTGGTTCGATAACAATAATGCGGCCATCTCTAACTTGGAATAACAGAGAAATGCGGAGTTTGCCATTTCCATAATGACAGCAACATTCTGCAGTATTCGCTGTCAACCGGCCTGACGTGTTTGCTTAATCAAAGACGACTGGTACAGAAAGCAAGTTGAGCGGATGCAAGGCTGCGCCGATCGCTGACAAAACAAACAGTTCTACAATTCGTTTAAGGCGAATTTTGGCCCATATCTCCAGTCTATCGAGGCACTGATAGACGTGGACGCTACCTCTTCGTGCACCCAGCCAGAGTTCATCATTTGAGTCTGATGCACACACTTTGGCAGCTTATTAAATTGTTTAGTAACCATTGACTGCGTGATCTTGAACAGACTGCCACAACAGACCATCAAATTTTCACTTGGTATCGATCCGGGTTTGACAAAGGGAGGACAACTAGACAACTGAGAAATGGAAAGGCTGCAGGCGTGGAGGAATTGCCAGGTGAAATCTTAAAGAATGGTAGGCCTGCGTTGGAACACGTTTTGCTCCAGCTGGTTCACTCCATCTTGCAGTAGAAATAAATGCTACAAGATTTCAACGATGCCCTGATAGTAGCTTTGTTTAAAGGTGAGGATAGCAAGCAATGCTTTGATAATTATCGGGATATTAGTCAGCTGAGCTGCGTTGATATTGTGATTGCAGAAATCCCTCTGAGCCGACTGGGTGCAGACGTTTCGGAAGCCAGTGTTCCTGAGGAGCACTATGGATTCTGGGCGAGTCACGATACGAACGACATGGCACTTCCCGCTCGACAGCTTCAGCAGACGTACCGGCCACGTTACCAGCTCCGTCATGCTTTCTTCAAGGATTGTATCATGGTGTTTGATTTCGTCAGTCGTGAGACACTGTGGATGGTGGTTGACAAGTTTGGATATCCAGGTAAGTTCGTCAATTTGGTTAGAATGCTGTATATGGACATGAAGGCGAAGGTGCAATCGTGTGAATCTACCTCTGATGATTTTGACAATGTCACTGGCGTGAAGCAGGGCTGTGTTCTAGCTCAAGTCCTATTTAGTTTATATTTGATCGCCATGTTAACAATTGGTCTTCCGGATTCATCGGGGGGCGGTGTTGTGATTTAATACTGCACAGATGGAAGGTCATTGAATATTCGACGTTTCGGTGTTGCAAACCGGTTACATGCCCCAACGATGCGCAAGCTTTTGTCTGCAGATGACTACACTTTTCGCACACAGTAAAAACAAACTGCAGTGACTGGCCATGGCTTTCGCGACCGCAACATCCAAATTTGGATTATATATATCAGCACAGGTGAGACAGTACTTATTCTTCCGACCTTCTTCGGGCGGAGGTGCTGCTTCTGCACCTGCGCATGAAATATGCATTAGTGGAGATGTTGTCGACAGCTTGAATAGCAATTTGTCAACAGGGTTGTTCTCGGAACGCGAGTTGGGAGCTCATGTGGCAAAGATAGTTCGTCAATGGTGCATATATTTTCATTGCCTGGATTAAAACTCTGGTCATTCTTCCATTTTGATTGGAGTTGACGGGACAGCAATCATGTCTCCTCTCAAGAAGTTTGCACATTTTGAAAATTGTTCAAAAGCTGAGTTAATAGCCTTGCATCACAAAAAATATACATTATTGATAAACCCTAATAAGAGCGAAACTGTAGTGTAACACTTCTTGAAAAGGTTTTTTGTTGTAAGTTTTACGGGAATAAGACAGCTGAGAAAGTGTGAGTGAGGTTCACCTTTTCATAACAAAAATCTGCCGATATCTTCCAGTAGATCTAAGTTACACTCCTATCGCTATCCGGTCAAAATGTGGTTCCAGCAAATCGGTAGTTTTAATTAGTATTTATATTTCGGTTGAATGTTAAGTAGGTTAACTAATGTTATTACTACAATCTTGAGACTGGAGAACAATCAGTTATTCTTAAGTCTTTAGTGAGGTTGAAAATTTGTCAACATTCATAAAGTTAAGCCACATAAAACAGAAATTCTTGGACATAATCTCACAGAAAATGTGGTCATACTTTACTCGGTGAGCTGATATCACGTAGAACTAACTTAGTTCAGTCACTGAGATTGTTCAACTTTTGTAATGCCAAATTCCTGGCCGCTAACTAACGAAGTTGGGTAATAGTGTGAACTATTTATACTCCTAACGTGTGAGTGCTTGGGCTGGTTACTGTTGTTTCACTAACCTTTCCAATCGTCCATCATGTTCGTGCCAGCGTTGTCACTCTCCCACTCACTGATCCTCATCTTAAAAGACATCGTTGAAGAGCGAAAACACTTTAATGCGCCTCAATGTTCTTCAATTAACATACCGTCTACTATCTCCCTAATCCGGAAAATTAGATTATCTTTGTATAGTTGAAAAACTGGAACATTCACCCAAGCTTCTACACGCCTGGAAAACGAGATGCAAGTTGCAGCGTAGTATGAGTGTACGTCCATCTACATTCAGCATACATCATTGAAGTAAACGCCTAGTATTATGTGTGCTTGCTTCACCGTCTTCAATAAATTGTTCTCAGTTACGCAACAGCTACATAGTAACCGTTTCTAACACCGCCATCTCACAAATAGTCACCACAAGTCTACATGTGTTAACTTCTAGCAAGGCGACGAGACGTTTTTTGTTCTGTTCAGTACCGAGGAAAAGCCTTGTACATAAAAGGGACATAGAATATGCACTAAACACCTAAATGCAGCTATCGCCATTTGTGCTGTAGTTCGAAAAGTATGATGATGTATCTCGCCAACTGTAGGTTACTGTCTAAGTCCAGAGGATTGGAGGAACAATTTTTTGACGAGCAGTCTGAGGTTAATATGATGACAAAAACAAATGATTCTGAAAGTGTTACAACATTTTTTAAACTTATCTGAATATCATGTGAATGTGTGTGCAATTTTTTAAAATTCTTTTTGGCCCTTCAGTTGGTTTCATTCAACAGTAAGCATTATACTTCAATTGCATTATCGTCGGAGAAAATCAGGTGGTTGTCCTTCTCTTGATGCCATTGGCACATTGGTTGACATGGTTACAGCAAGAAAATGTGAAATGAAATTCAAGCGCTAGTGGTCTCCATTAAGTGCGAAACTCGAGTGCGATGCACTTTGCCGTAAGTGGCAGATCCTCCATTTTATCTTAATGTAAAATTTGCGACCAAGCGCACACGGTGCTCGTTTTGAATCGACCATCTTCATAACGGTAAACAATAACACTGGTTTGGTTGTATACAAGTTTAAACATTGAAATATTCTCATTCCTTAAAATTTTTATCATACTCATGCCCACAATTCAAATCAGTCTTACAGCGATTTACATGCTCTCTATGCCTGTCGGATCGCCAAACTCAATTCATTCATTCCGGCTAAGAACTAATGAAGTGACCATCAGCTAGGCTACTTAAAAATAGCAAGTAGTGCGATTGCTAGTTGTCAATTCATGAAACAGTGTGCAAGCCTGTAAGCCGTGTTCGAACTTTCCAGAATAATGACTGAAAGAATTCGTGTTAGAAAACGATGGAGCAGCTTTCTGTCTATTTAAAGACCCAGCCATCCTCCTTTACGTTGCATGTTGATGTCCATGGGTTGACTTAAGGAAAATGACCAAATTCTTTCGCAAGCATCTGCTCATTAGCATTGTAGCAAAAACATTCCTGCAATTCGTCTCCGCTACTCAATGTTCCATTGATTTTCTTCCATGATTTTCAACCAATCCAACTTTGCCAAACACCGATTATTAATTAATGGCTCGATAGGTTTACTTTACGAAGTAACCATTTAGAGTTTACAACTAAACACTTCGCTGTCGGTCTGTACACTGGCTTCAGTTTAAATACTGGAGGACAAGAGTATGGAAGATAAGTACGTCTAAGGTATAAATATTTTGACTTCTGACACGATCGTTGCTTGCTGAGATCAACATCTTACTGGTAGTAGAGAGTGCATAAAAACTAACCAAGGCACAGTTTCAGTGGAATCCATTGACTGAACATTCTCACTGGTACCTTTAATGTTAAACGGCACCAGCAATTCCCCACCGTAATCTGATACGTGTCAGCGAATGCAGTGAGGGGATTCGAAAGTAAACACTGACAAATACAGTATGTTCACTCGTCATTTCCAACTTTGCGTTTGGGAAGAGTCAGTACGCTGTTACGTTGTCCACCAAATCAGATCGACTATAGGATTGTACATATAGGTAAGAGAACTCCGAATTAATTCATGTGGGTAGATGTACGAACCCCGTAAATCGAAAATTCGCGAAATAATGGAATTTCTGTTCGTCATCAAGTTAACAACACGCCAGTTATCGTTTTCAAATTACAGTAAGACGGTGGTATTACGCAGGCTGTTGTAATCAGGTGAAATTTTCTATTCGCAAATCGATGTCGACTGTTGGCCACCTAACGGATCCGAAGAGGAGGAGCGAACTCGAATGAGTAATTGGTCATGCAGTTTAAAGTTGCGATTTAAACATGTATTCTGTTAACTGAGTAAGCCCATATTATGAACTGAAATTATCTGTATGCTGGACCCACTGATCACCCCAGTTATCAATCCCGCAAATTGCTATATTTGTATAGTTGATGTTGGCCACCAGTAGGAAGGATCCAAGAACTGAGCAAACAACAGTTAGCAGTGCGCATTCCTTACCGGCGGAACAAAACCCATTGACTCAGTTGACGGACCAAGCCTGACTTCGAGTGGATTCCAGCGAAGACAAGTTAAAAAATGATAAGTCTACAATCTCTGATAGATGGATACGTCTGTATGTACCCGGGGTCGGTAAACTGGTATGGTGAAATGATCACTTGTGTCTGTTCGATCTGGGCCGAAGCCGGTGATTCTGGAAGTTCTTAACTCAAGTACCTGAGCACTGGCTAGGGCTATTCACATAGTTAGTACAAAACGGAAGAAGCTCACGATTCGGTTAACAAACCATGTGTCGTTGCTAGCGGCACGTTTATCGGATGATAGGATGTTACAAATAATGTACGTATTGTAGAAGGGACAATTCAAAAATAGTCTCAAGAAAATGAGTCAGTAACAGAGGATGGAGGTGAAAGCAGTTCACAAAGATTCAGGCCAATTGACAACCCGACTGGGTCAAGTTAGCGAGTCCGATCTGCATGTAACAGTATCGTGGGTCACTTTGCTGAGACTTGCAACCCTGACCATTGATGGATAGCGGCCGTTTGCAATCATCACAGCAGAACTGGGAATCATCGAGTTTCAATGAATCCAAGTGGGGGAAGTATTTCTAAAAGCTACTTTCCTGTGTCACTACCACAATTTTCCTAAAAACCGATAGCAACCGAAAACTTAAAATGCCGAAGAATTACAACTGCACATTTTAAAAGGTAGTTTGGCTAACATCCGCTAATTCTCTCATAGTTAGTAGGCTAGGTCATGATGTTCTTACATAATTCGTGGATTCTGTTGTGACATAAAACCATGCTGCAAACAGTAAAATCAACGTGTGACATTTTTCAATTTGTTAGTTTCATTGATTAGGTTATGGTAATCCAGCTGTAGTCAATATATCCCATTTTACTGATGAGTAGTAGGGAATTTTGATTTTCATATAGATTGAACATCACCCACAATTGATCGTAGCTGTCGCGTCCCCATAGACTTTCCAGTCGGCCCCTTTCGAAGTGGCACTAGACTCGTGTTACACTCTCATTATAGCTCGTCAGTAGTGCATATAATCGTCACTGCCGGGACTTGAACCACGGACACGCTGTTCATGAGACAACCGTGTTTACCACTGCGCCATTGACCTGACTCGAACTTGATCATTACTCGCAAGCGAAAGTGGCTGAGTGTTCACATATGATAATTCGGTCGTGCCTCACGTGAGGTCAATGGCGCAGTGGTAAACACGGTTGCCTCATGAACAGCATGTCCGTGGTTCAAGTCCCGGCAGTGACGATTATATGCACTACTGACGAGCTCTAATGAGAGTGAAACTCGAGTCTAGTGCTTCTTTTCGAAAGGGGCCGACTGGAAAGTCTATGGGAATGGGACAACTGCTATCAATTGTGGGGGATGTTCGATATATATCTCATTTTGTTAGATTTTATTCCCGAAACGGTACCCTGATAAGAATAACTCGATACGTTCTTCGATGTGATGTGGACAGTTCATTCGACGAAGTTGCTCATGTTAAAGTGTCCTGATCTTCAAGTTTATTTTACTATTAATCATACAGATGAACTGATATCTTCTCACATCACACCTTGAAATAGACAGACACATATAACTTTTGATAAGCTGCGAATAGAAGAAATTCTCCAAAAAGTGTGTATCATGATAAAAATGTTGGGTTAAATGTGGAATATAATTTAGGTTACACATTACTTCGCCGGAGTGAACTGTACGACACATTTCTGTATTCCTATGTGTTCGCTACTGAGTGGTATTTTTGCGAACGTATAAGACACCCTAATTCGTTTGAACGATAACTCAGAAACTGTTGGATGATCAAATGGACTCAATGAAACGGGACTGAAAATTTTTCTAGTTGAATTCCCCGCTATTCACCTATGTCCTTTGATGACGCTTGAAGAATTGAAATCCCGTTAATTCTGCCCCTTTGTGGAGATAAAGAAACTGTATTTGTATAGCAAGCAATTATCAACTCATAGCTGCAGACAAGATCTTTTAAGAACTCTTATGAAAAGTGATCACATGGGTTGCTCGTTTGAGTAAATTTTGCTAACATATACCGTTCAACGGGTTTTCTATGCCTTTTTACTTATCTGTTTCAATTTTGGACATAAAATTTTCCATTGCATGCAAAAGCAAATCACTTTGGTGCATTAGAATTTCCACGTTAGAATGTTGGACATGACGGTAAGAACGCGATTGGTCCAACTAACCTGAAGGGATAGCCAATCTTAATTAGAGCACTTCGTATTGGCTACTTTGATAGAGGAAGTGGTACGGGTTATTCCAAGGGTGTCAAGAAAAGAGAGTTATCGGTAAATGTGCTGAAATAAAATAACTGTTTATTACTCTAGTGCAACTCTCTTGAATGTTGACAACAGACATTTAATGAACGAGATCTCTCTGTTTGTGATAAGTAGTTAGTAAATAGACAATGATATTTTGAGTAATTAAACACCGCAAATTGGATTAAAACAAACAGACTGATTCGTTATGCTTCAGTAACCACTGAAACTTTGTTAATTATTAAATAAACTACTTAGCGACCATGAGTAACAAGGGACTGCTTGGAAGGATGGTTCTTAAATATGCTTTTGTAGCTGGTAGCTTTTGACTGATGTGCGAAATCGTCCAGCAGGATGTAGAAGTAATTGTATTATACAATCTTCAAGCACAAAAACATGTGAATCAAACAGACTAGCAAATTTTACATACTGCGTTCTTCGTTGCCTGCTCAAAAGTTTGCGACAGCGCTTGCCAAAACGAAAGATCAGTGATTCATTTCAACAATGAGACTCATAAGTAAGTGTAGTCGGTAGCAAATCTTCTTCCTGTTCTGTGATCGGCTGTTAATTTTCAGTAGCATGTCAATAGACGGGAAAAGGTTTACTGTGAGATCTGAACTGAGCGTTTTGAACTGGCTAAAATTAGCATTTGCTTGCAAACGCTTTTTGTTAGGTGGTATTGATTGTTAGGTAAGCAATACTTGGGTATTTCAAACATCCTGGCAAAACGTAGAATCTATTGTAAAACCATCATATAATCGCAAACAAATTATCGTGAACAAGTAATCTTCTTTGATAAAAGCGTGAAAATGGATGAGCGAGAGATTACAGCATTTATAGGTTTACCGGTGTGCAAGAGGAGATTCGGGTTTTACATAAATTAACCATCACCCAAAAATGCTCACAGGTGTTGTATTCCCAACGAATATTTTGGTCAGTACCTCTTGAAAAGAAAAACTGAGATAAGTTGTAGGTTTGTCATACAAATCCATCAGTATTTGTTGGGTGCATCCAATGAACTTTTCTTCCAAACTCTAAGTGAACAATCTTCTCTTAAGGCTAGAGTTGATCAGAAGTATATCAGACAAAACTGAGGTTTTCAACAAAATAACAACGTTTTGTTTTCAATAAACAGCGCACATTAAACTGTGGAAAATGTACGACCTAATGTCAAGTGTCGTTTACGAATAAATGTGTGTTAACTAAACAAATACCAAGACAGTCCATACGTTTGCAGTAAGTGTGATCGGAACATGTTGGTTAACTTCGGACTTTCATTCAGAATTCAGTCAACTGAGCAATCCAGGCACTTAACATAACACTCCAAATTATTCACAAATGAAAAGTTGACTATTAGGTTAGTTTTTGTTGCGAAAAACAAGACACATTAAGCATAAAAATATTTGTCGCACCAGGACTGCATGGATCAAATGTCCTTTAGGGAATATGGACATGGTGGCATTGGTGACCCGTCACCTATTTCAACATCAGCTGACTATACTAAAACAGATTAGGGTTTTGCAATCGAATTCTGATTACCTCGGCAGCGGCCAGGTGTGAACTCGTTTGACAAGATAGAATGGCTTAAATGCGACGATCACACTTACCATGTGACTATAGTCGACTAAACCGACTAAAATAATTGAGTGGATTTGCCGTCGCTGTCCGGTTCGCAGCCAACTTGTTCTGGTTCAACCCATACTAGAGCTTTAGTACAATACATGCAAATTGCGACAATCATGACCCCGATCAACGGCCGGTGTGCTATCACAAAGCAACATTTACAATCATTAGGAGGACTTAGGTGAAAAATATATGCTAACACTTAAGTCAGACAGGCTCCGGGGCTGTCATTTTGGACAGGGACGCGTAGGTGCAGAAGATGCTGTCAATATTAGAGGACCGAACAAAGTTTCAGGAAACAGACATAGTGGACAACGTCAGTGAAATAGAAGATCGCTTATACAGGTATATTCAACTTCTCTCACAAATGCAAATAATCGATGACGTGAAGTACAAACCCCTTGAACCGTGTTGGTCGTCGACATCTCAACTCTACGGCTTCCCTAAAAGACACAGGTCTGGAACGCCTCTTAGGCCTATCCCGGAGATGTCAAATTCTCCATAGCATAAATTGACACGTTGGTTAATCGCCATCTTAGCTCCATTAAGATACAACTTCAGGCATATTCTAGTGAAGACTCCTTCGAATTGACCAGCGACTTCGACAGAATGGATCTTGCTAATGAGTTGATGCATTCTATACACGTTTATTCACCATTCGTAGATGTCCAACTACATGAGACAACTGATTATATTTGTAAGCTGGTCGAAACGAGCCACATTACCTTGTCTGTGTCTAGTGATATTCTGAGAGAAGCCTTGTTGTTATGCCCTGAAAACGTCAGCTTCCGTTTTCTTGATCGGTGCTATCGCCAAATAGATGGATCAACCATGGTAAGTTCACTAGCGCTCATCGTAACAGATTTTTTCATGTTAAATATTGAACAAGAGTTAGACGCAGATATAGCAAGCTTGTCATATTAAAAACGCTACGTCGATTGTACACACAGGCAATAGATAACCTAGTGCAGAGCTTGAATAGTTTTCATCCCAACCTGAAGATAGCATGTGCATTTGACACTGATAATTGTTTGCCGCTTATAGGCATGCTCATGAGTCGCCGGGAGCTATCTACAGGAAATCCACGTGGTCCAGTCAATAACTAAACACTAGTGGTTTTACACCTGTTCATCAAAAGCGCATACCAGTCAATATACTATTCACATGCGTAAGACGAATCTGTACACAGGACAGTCTCGTGGAGGAACTAGAGTTGATCACATCTGTGCTACAGTCGAATGGCTGTCCAAAAAAGTTCATAGA
>JTDE01000076.1:0-26863 GCA_014338405.1 Paragonimus skrjabini miyazakii
TCGGTAACCCCAACGCACGTTTCAGTCATGCCCATGCTGAGAAAGTCGGGCTGTTTCCCTATTAAAAAGGCCACGTGCGTTGATTGTTGCACGATATTACGTTGCTACCTCGCAGCGGTAAAAAAACATTATTTTTTTTCTCCGGTTGCGAGGTAGCAACGTAATATCGTGCAACAATCAACGCACGTGGCCTTTTTAATAGGGAAACAGCCCGACTTTCTCAGCATGGGCATGACTGAAACGTGCGTTGGGGTTACCGAATACTTCGAGGGCCGTGATGGTATGCCGGTAGACTCTGACAATCAAGACCAGTTTTCGCCCATTCTCGTACGTCCGTATGCTTGTTTGCCATACGAATCGGTCTGAAATCAGCTTGACGGTGGCACAAGTGCTAGGATGAGACATGCGGTGGACACTGTTAAAATCAGAACGTCTGAAGTTTATTGATAAAAATAGACGGGGGCTGACTGTGGTGGTATCATGTGATTGTGACTTCGCAGTTGGCTGGAGGCAACTCCCGAAGTTTGAGTGAGGAGGAGGTGCGACACTGCTGTAACTCCGGATCGTTGTCTTGTTCTCGTGCTAATTCCTTCAAATCGACAGTGTCAATTTGGTGTAGGCCACTTAAAAGTCGTCAGCGACGGTGTTTTTATCTCCCGCGATATATTTTATGTCTGCTGTAAACTAGATGACGTAGTCCAACTGTTGAATTGTCCCAGGAGAATAACGGTCGGACTTGGCGATAAAAAAAATAAATAAGTGGTTTGTAATCTGTTGGGACAGCAAAACGCCTGCCTTCCAGCACGTGACCAAAGTGTTTAATGGCGAGAAAGATAGCCAGCAACTCCGGACCGAAGGTACTATAGTACGTTTGCACTTATTGGAGCTTGCGGAAGAAAAATGCTAAAGGCTGGACTTGATCGTTCACGATCTGCTGCAGAACCATGCCAATAGCTGACTGCGATGTATCTGTATGTATCTGGATGTATGTATCTGTAAAATGATATCCGAATTTTAATCTACACGCATGTGTACCAGAGTCGTCGCTCGTGATAACACGTTTTTGGCTGCGAGGAATGCAGCCTTAGTCAGAGGCGGTGAAACAAAGTAGCTGGGGTTATCCGTCAACAAATCTGTAAGGAGTTTCAACAGCTCCGAAGAGTACGGAATAAAACGACAGTATTAATTAACAATACCTAAAAACCGTGCAAGCTCCACCGGGATTGTACTGATGGATATTCCTTATGGGCAGCAAATTTCACTAGAACGGGCTCAATGCTGTCACGGGTGATTTGGTGCCATAAAAAATCGATGGAGTCCACGCCAAAACAAACTTCATCGGGTTTAGGGTTATGCCATACTGATCGAAACGTGCAAAAACTGCACATGTGTTGATATAAATCATCGCCCGCTACCAGAAAGTTGTCGATATAGAAAAATACAAAGTGCAGATCACAGATTACCTGATCTATGAACTTCTGAAAGGTCTGAGTTGCATTTTGCAAACCAAATGGCATGCAGACAAATTCATATAGTCTAAATGGGGATGGTGATTGCCGTCCTCACCACGTCTTCTGGGGCCACGGGGATCTGGTGATGTACTCGAACCGAATCAAGCTTTGAGAAAATAGTCAGGTCTTGCAGACCGATGGAAAAATTGTGAATGCAAAGAATTGGGTACCTGTCAGGGGCGGTGGCGTTGTTTAAAGCGCGAGAATCACAACACGGACGGCAGTAGCCGGGTGAGGTTTTAGGTACTATATGCAAGGGTGAAGCCCAAGGGTTATGGAGTGCTAAATGTTACCAAGTCGCAGAAGATTTTTGACTTCAGCTTTTGGCGATTTTGAGTTCCGCCGGTGGTAACCGACGAGAGCGAGCGACGGCAGATAGTTCTTTGTTGGTAATGTGGTGGAAAACATCATGTTTTACTTGTGACAGTGAGCTTGATAGACTAATAAGTCGTGGAAAGTGTCGAAGGAGAGTTGCGAAACTGTTGTATGGTAAGGCCGAACGTAATCTCATTGAATTACTCGATGCAGCCTTTCTGTGTATTCACAAAACTATTGTGCTGTCCAGCAGTTTCCGACTCCTTACGTTCACCACGAATCTAAAGAAAGTGTGAAAGCCAATGCCAATAATTGGGTGCTGGACATCTGCAACGGTAACGGTTCAGTGGAATTGCTGACGCAGAACAAGGCCAAAAGTGAGTAGTTCCTCTCTGTAGGTCTGTGTGACAGTGCCGTTAGCGGCATGTGGGGTATACGACACCGGTTTGAGGTTAAGCTTGTCACCCGTGAATGGAATAACACTAATCTCGGCGCCCGTATCGATGAGAAAATTGAGAACTTTAGACAGTCGAATACACAAAACAGGCAACAGAAGTACAGACAATTGGCAGACGTTGTCATTACTGACGGGTTCGATTGTTTCCCGTCTGGGTTTGACCAATCCGAAAGGAACAGGACAGGTTACAACGACGAGCACACGTACCAAACAGACAGAGGTAACAGCACACACGCCTATCGAACTGTCGTGTGCTTGACCTAATTCGTGGGCGGGACTTTGAGCGTACTGTTGGCCGTTTGTCTGCTAGTCGTTTTAACAAAACAACTAGCTGCAGGGACACTTGTGAAAACTGCGTTTTCACGTTTGAGGTATTCCGCGGGAGGGTGTTGCGACTGCAAGACGCTTGCGACTGAACTACTTGCTAAGGGGTATAACTGTGATGCACCTGGTCAGCCAACTCTGACAGTGTAGACAACGGTGCGTCTTTCTTTAAAACAGCAATGTGTGACGGTGCTGGCATGGAAGGTTCTGAAGCCGTAACTCGCGCAACACGGGTTAATTTACAGTTTGCTTGTTTGACAACTGAGTCATGTAACGAAGCAAATGTGAAGCAGTGCGATCTTCCAATTCGACGTCGGCAAGAAGCTTGCGGAGGATGTCCTCGTCAGAAGCTAACATCCCGTTAATAATAGCCGATTTGATGACATTGTAAGAGTCCTCAGCTGGACGCCCACAAGTTACATCCGTAACTTCTGCAACCACGGTCTCAGTGAATTTGAGATGACGTAATTATACACGGTGCGTTGTGAGTGGATTTGCCGAAAGTCGGAAATAATTTCAATATGTGCGAACCATAACCTAGGGTCTCTATTGCCAAACTCAAAAACTTAAGTCATGACAATGTTTCCTGTTAAATATCTGAAGAAATAATATTGAAGAGAGAAAATGGGTGAGAGTAAAAATACCAAGATTTTTGTGGAGAACTAGAAACAAACATTTAGCAATACGTGTAGGAAAAGTCAATGCACGAGCTCATTAGTTTGTAGAGAACTAGCTCCATACAAAGGTACGAACAAAAGTAGTATGTTCAAAATGCAACTGCTGAGTAGGTTACTACAGGCAATCCATATTTAGGCGGAGCATGAGCAGAAAAAATGCAAAATTTCACTAACTTGGCTGTTTTTCACATTACTGATGAGCAGTGGGAGATTTTGCTCTTCATATAGATTGAACATCATCCACAAATGTTCGCAGCTGTCGCATTCCTACAGACATTCCACTCAACCCCTATTGAAAAGAAATGCTAGATTCGAGTTTTGCTCTGATTAGACCTCCTCAGTAGTGCATATCCTTGCCACGGGCGGTACTAGAACTCCGGTCACGCTTTCATGAGGCAACCGTATTGACCACTGTGCTATTGACATCATATCGGTTACGACCGAATTATCATATGTCAACACTCAACCGATTTCGCTTGTGAGCAATGATCAGGTTGCCCGATCAACTTGAGAAGAGACACAGTAGCTGTCCTGTTAACTCCAATGAATGACTCCTCGACAAGGACTTCTCTATAAGTTGATAGTACAGAAATCAATAACTTATTGATTGATATGTTGATTGCTGGTGAGAGCTCTAACAAAAGCAAAACTAGACTCTAGTGCTTCCTTTCAAACGGGGCGGATTGGAAAGTTCATAGAAATATGGCAGCTGCGATCAATTGTAGGTGATGTCTGATTTATATATGTATGTTTAGGTTGTCATTCTTAGCACGTATGCAGATGCTGGAATGTGTGCTCGCGAATTGCTATTAACATGGATAATACCGGATTATCCGTAATGAATGTAGTATTTAATCATTAAACTTAGTCTATGGCTACCAAGATTCAGCTTATACATTCATTCATTCTGTGACCAGCTAGTTGTGCATCAAGATAATCACCATAGATAAGAACTATCCTTATCTGCAATTCATCTACACGCTGGTGGTAAATCAGACTAGAGATTGACAGAAATTTGCATGCAATCGTTTTTGCCTTTACACGTATTTCGCAACCATGTTACGAAACTAAAGTAAATCTATTCATTGACAGTTAATTTCATACGATCGAAGAGGACGGAACATTAAAGATCTTTGTTAAATTATGTCGAGAGAATTTTGCTTCAGTTGTTGTCTATGAATAGCAAGTGAACAAAACATACTCACAGATATCTTCAACCCAGTACAAATTTAGATGAGACCCAACTGTGAAAAGTCAGGGCTTCGGCTGGATTCGAACCAGCGACAGACACACCATGCCTCAACGCGGTAAGGGCTCTACCAGCTGAGCTACGAAGCCATGCCAGGAGCTCGGAAATTTCACATTTGGACTCGGTTACTCACCCGTCCCACTGTCTCATACGGAATCCACCAAATGATCCAGGGGCTCGACTGCCCTGGCAGGATTTCCCAAACAGTTCACGCTGGAATCCACCAACGCCACTGTTGAGCATAGAATTTCTGGTTCGAATCCGGCCGAAGCCCTGACTTTTCACAGTTGGGTCTCATCTAAATTCATAAGTCTGCCACACTATTTATTACCAGTCCAAATTGTTTAGTGCAAAAAGTACGGTTTGCTATTGAGCCACCTTGTATTCTTAAAACGTTTCGTATTGGACTACAATTATACAATATCTTTCACCAGTAATCCGCTTGTAAACCGGAAAGTCTTACCAGCTCTCAAAATTGCCTCGTAATAGAATAAAGACAGGAACAATCCAAGCTAAATCTAGTTGGCTTCTGGTGTCCCACGACATGTAGACTGGAGTCAAGCTACTAACGTAGCTAGCCTTCTGCTAAGGCTATCAACATAGATCGCGTCTATGAAAACTTTCAGCAGTTTTGACACGACCCATTTCAGGTGATAGCGCGTCGAGCTTTCAGCAACACATCATTGGACAACGAATGGCTACTTGGTCTTAAAAGAAAGCGTACGGGTTAGAAGGGGTTGAAAGTGATCATGTGTATCTGAATTAGTGTTTGAACATTTAGTATGAGTACACAATTCAGAAAATTCTTTCATCGTCAGAAAGTCAGCGGTAAAAAATTGCGAGGTAGAAAATCAAAGGATAGAGAATGAAATAGAAACCAACCACCCCATATCAAGCATACAACAAATGCACTGCAATATACTGCCGAAAACAGCTGGCTAGCATAAACAATGAGAGGTCAATAGTATCGTAAATTCATTGCAAGGATTCCAGTGGAAAAGTTATCTCTATACTCTGGTTAGTGTGTCCAATATATGCATCACCTCTGTGCGTGACTTCAACTATGGATGACGCAGTAATGACAGTTTGCCGCAGGCTGTGTCAGATAGTAAAAGCTTGTCATCTACAAGTCATTTGTCTCATTCGCTGTTATAAACTTATGCGAGTTACCTCTGGGGAGGTTGCTTTCTTTTGGCAGAATTGTTTTTATTGAGGGACGGTAGAAATGAAATGGGAACGTATTTGTCAATACGAGTCTCTTCTGGAAGGCCGGTAGCGCATCTACAACTGTCGCAACTTGTGAAACCTATCCACCTAGGGTAAAGAAAGTATTGTTATAACCTGTCTTCTAGCTCTAATTTGTACTCTTTCAATGACAGTAATTTCCTTCACAAGACAAATGTGGCGAATGTGGATACTTAACTCAAGGTGGGGAACACTACCGAGTTGAATAACAGTGAAAATGTTCAACCGAAACCTTCCTGGCATTTCAGTGCACAACCCAAGTACCAAGTTGACTTTTTTCGCCACTGAAGCACTGTTGGGCGACAAGCTAATATTACAGTAAAGTTTATGTATGATAATATCCTATTTTTCAGTTCCCAAAAAGTGATCTGTACAACACAAATTACGGACGTGCGCCACGTTACATTTAACTGTGTTAAATGATGGACGGTTTTCTGTGATCCAGCAGTGTAACGTATCTAAATCATTATACAGCTTGTCACTTTCAGTCATATTATTCATTATATGTTAAATTTTACTGTCACCGGAGCGTAGTGACAACAGACAATTAGTAGGCTGTGGGATTCCGAACAAGAAAGTAACAAAGAAGGACAGTCCAAATATTGCACTTTGTGGAATATCACTGGACTCATATTGCGAAATTGGAAAAGTCTCACTCCTTGGGGATCCAGGCAGTGATTCGTGAACCCCAAGAGTAGAGGATTTCTCATGCCATGATCACGACTCTGCAGAGAGAAGTTTAATGGTCCGTTCGGTCGAAGGCCTTAGAGAAGTCAGAAGTAATCATATAATCTTGATCAGTCCCATCAGCCGCCTTTATCCAATCCTCCCCAGCAGCATGTAAACTGGTAACATGCACGAATCTCTTGCGAAGTCCATGCTGGCTGTCGTATAACGGCACGACTTGCCTTAAATGATTGCTCAACTAGCCGGTCTCTGAGGTAACCAAAAGTAGTGCAATGGACTGTGGTTAACAGTCTAATTGCAACCATTGCTTTTAAAATTGGGTGACACTGTGTACAACTTTCACGCTTTGGAAAACTCGACTTCTGGAAAAGACCGGTGGAAAACCTCAAACAGCGGCCTTGGTAAATCGTCAGCGCACTTTGGTGCTAGTGACGAGATTAGGTCAGGATATGGAAGCTTATTTTCGCAGAGTTGGTAGCTTTTGGGACACGCTATGTGGCATGAGAATGTTTACCCTTATCTATAGTTCTGACACCGGATGGATGTACTAACTCTCAGCAGCTGGTAGCGAACGCACTCAGATACTGGTCGCCAAAACCGTTGGCGGCTTCTGTATCTGAGATATTCATCCCAATTGTGTGGCGCAAGCGATATATTGCGGGACATATTTTCGTGACGGATACAGCAAGGTCATAAAACAGTTGTTAACTGACGATAAACTAATCAGTCAAAATTAGCAGGTGCTGAAGTTTATCGGTCTTCACAGCTGTCGTTGCCAGGTTACATATCTTACAGTTGACTAATGAGTACTCGGGGATTTGGTTTATTTCAATTTGAACATCACCCACAATTGATCGCAACTGTCACATTCCCATAGACTATCCAGTCGACCCCTTTCGAAAAAAAGCACTAGACTCGAGTTTCGGTCTCATTAGAGCTCGTCAGTAGTGCATATCATCGTCACTGCCGGGACTTGAACTACGGACACGCTGTTCATGAGGCAACCGTGCCTACCACTGCGCCATTGACCTCACATTAGGCACGACCGAATTATCATATGTGAACACTCAACCACTTTCGCTTGTGAGTACTGATCAGATTGCCCGATCGTCTCGAAATGGAGACACAGTAACTGTCCTGTTAACTCCAATCGATAACCCCGCGATTAGGACTTCCTAGACAGGTCGAAATCTCGGATCTCATTAAACCTGCTAAGCGATATTTTAGGTTACTGATGAGTAGTCGGTGATTTGGTTTATTTCAATTTGAACATCATCGCGGGGTCCCGCGATGAGATATCTTGCAGTAACCATCATATAGTTTTTCAGTTCTCTTCGACTGATGCATATTACAAACTGATCTCTTTAATGTCGTTAACTACGCTGTACAGTGTTGAAGTGAGTTTTCCTGTCTGGATGATGGCAAACACGTGATCAGAATATACCTGTCGATGGGTTTAGTAACGGTGCTCACAATAGACTGATAATGATCATCGAGTGATGGACATGCTACGACATGAGACAAACAGTTATCGTTAAGCTCTTTGATCGGAGATATCCAGTCTGCTTTCTAAAGGTTCTTTATGTCTATTTACGTATATCTATATATCTATTTATATCTATATATTTATATATAGATATCTATTTATATCTATACATATATTTATATATATCTATTTAACCTACTAAATGGCGTGATTGATCAAAGTTGGCATAAATTTACAGGTTGACAGTCACTGATTTTTCGTCAGTTAGAATACAATGCAGTTCTGAGAGTTTCCCAGCGAATCTCAACACCCTGAACGCTCTATCATTTTCGGTTGAGTGAGAGTTCACTACTGCATTGAACGATTAAAAAACGGACAATGTAAGTTAAGTTGAAACCCATGTGACGTAAAAATCAATTTCGGGGTAATCAAAATCAGTCATGAGTAGTATCTGTTAGAATCCCACAGCAGTCAGATTACGTACGGTGCCACTTAGTAAACGGTGATCGGTCAGCGAGACACATGGGAATTGGTAGATAAGATAAGTAGATGATTAGTAAAAATACACAGCAGAACAGACGGTATCAGGCAGGCCCAAATGAACTGTGTCATGTATCGCTGATTTATTGGGTCGGCTGCCAATATAAAGAGCTACTCCACCTCCTTACGCTCACCAGGGATTTTGATGATACACAATCATTTCTGTTACATTAATTGTTTCTTCCGTAGCGTTTTCGTTTCTGTTGCACCGAATCGTGCACCATTCGGAACTCTGTTTTGTTGAGAAGGAATGCAGCATTGATAAAAACATTTGACGGAGTCTACAATCTTCAGTCACTTGGTCCATTACATCGGAAATGCGCAGTAATCCTGACCAACGACAATTTGCAATAAAAGGTTTAACAGTAGAGCAACGTCATAATTTTGATATATACGTGAGTTAAATGATATCCAAACACACGAGAAAGAAGCGGCTAAACCTCGAACGGGGACTCAACGATGTGAAACCTCAATCACAATTCCCAAGGAACCTGGAAAGGTACCTCCAAAGTTTGTCCAAGATTGTACTTGACGATACTTTGCTTGAAATATTATCGTTAGGACCTGAGTTTTGTTGTCCACGACGTAAGGATGATCAGTCAGAAACTGAAGTTCAGTTTGAGAATCTATTCAACCAAACGCTCCACCTCAGTCCCTCATCTGGTGCCAATCTTGCGTAGTTTAAATCTGAGTCGGTCAGTAGTTGTTATAAATATCGCCAATCGACTGTATCTCATAAGAGTTTGATAACCCGAAAGCGTCTGGATGCCCTGAGAGTTTTACGTACACGTGGTAACATCCTACTCACTCAGCCAGACAAGGGCGCCGGGATTGTGATTCAGAACAGATCTGATTATACCGAGATGTTATCGATATTTTTAGATAATAGCAAGTTCGGGAAGACAAAACATGAGAAAGACAAGACAGAGTTTGTTGAAAATCAAATTACTAATTCCTTTAAACAACTTATACAACAGAGCCGTATCAAACAAACTCAGTTTGACCAGATGAAATCAACTGGACCCATCAACCCACGTTTATATGGACTCCCCAAGATTCATAAAAGTGGTTGTCCATTTGGACCGATATTTGGTACGTGCAAATCACCGTATCACGCAACTGCCAAGTGGTTGGCGAATATACTAGATCCTATACGACGGAAATTTTGCTCACATAGTCTCTGTGACACTTCCGAGTTCGTGAAATCTGTGAGGCACATTAACATTAGACACTGACACATGGGATTCCTTGATGTCACCTCGCTATTCACGAATGCTCCATTGGTGGAAACAATCAACTTTTTGTGTGATCAGATTGAACAACTCGAAAGCATGTTCGGATTGCAAAAGTCAGACCTGAACTAACTACTTATGCGGTCCACCCTCAATGTTCAGTTTCTGTTCGACGGTGAGCTGTATCGACAATCGGATGGAGTAACAACGGGAACCCCTTTAGATCCATTACTGGCAGACGTATTCATGGGCAAAATAGAATCCCAACTTCAGCCGACTATTCAGAGTCTTCATGTGTACTGTCGATATGTAGACGATATATTTGTCGTTATAAAGTCACAAGATGAGTTAATAATCATCCTTCAGCTTTTTGATGCAGCATACACCTCATTGTGTCTCACCTCAGAAGAAAAATCTAACAACGAGTTTCATTTCTTGGATGTCAAATTGACCAGACGTCGGGGAGGTACAGTGAGTAGGTCGGTATATGGCAGACCTACATGGACAGGACAATATACCAAGTTCAACAGTTTGTGTCTTTTAAACAGAAACGAAATCTAGCCCAATGCCTAGCAACTAAAGCAAGAAAGATTTGGACGGATGACACAGTAGGACAGAAACTGAGAACAGTCCAAAACCTATTGAGAGAAAACGGCTATTCGAAACAATTTATCACTTCAAATATGAAGGCTACAATCCCGCATGAGGTAATTTTCACAACTGGAAAGGGAGCCGTGTTTACAAAACTACTGTTTAAAGGGGATACTGTAGCAGACCAGTTCAACTGATGCACGTACCGGTCACTTAGATGTATCTTCCTAGCAGCAACCTTAAGAAGTTGGTTCAAACAATTCCGATGTTAAGATTGAGCCTGAAAGACAAGCTACCAGTCCACGATCAGTCAATGCTCGTGTATTCATTTTCATCCCGCTGTTGTATTGCAGAATATGTTGGTCGTACGACTAGGCGCTTGTCAAAAAGGATCAGAGAATATCATACAGCTTGGACTGGAACCGGTTGTCGTAAATCAATTATCAGCGCCATTGTTGCACAGCTAGCTGACACCAACCATCGTAAAGACATCAGCAAAGCATTCCAGGTTGTCTACAGAGTTGCGAACAGTCAACCAAAAGCAATCCACCAGCGAATTCTGGCGACCGCCGAATCGATCGCTATTAGATTATGCAACCTTAACCTGTGTTCTCAAACGAAATTTGTTCAATCCTTGCAACTCCCTTGGCCACAGATCAATCACATCCATTCTAACCACACACAAACATTCGACCCTGATCGTGTGACGTAACATCCATCTAACGTCCGGCCTGAGCCTAACCAATTAGTGTGTGCGTAGTCCAGTATTGGCATTTACTGTCACTCGTGAACAGTCACTTCTTGTTTTCTGCGCTTTGTCTTATGACTTCTTGATGAGACCTATGTAACTGTATCGATTAGAGAAAGAATTATCGAAAAAAATGTTTGTCACATCGTTACTTTTAAACTTGCCTCGTTAAAGATTAATCCAACCTAGTTTTTATCACTCTCAGAGCACTCTTCAGGGCGATGACTCCACATATCCAGATTCTCATAAAAGTCTAAACTTTTAAGTTTACCAAATTCGGCATGAACGCATCGCATTAAGGAATTCCGCGGGTCACATTGGTTTACCCTTGGAAAAACTTAGGAAATTTTAGAGTGGAGGTCAATCAACTAGTTTGCGTGTTCGGTGAAACTGGCGTCAAAATCCACTAGGAGGTGCATCTTAAGTTTTAATTTATGCACTGGTTTGCTGACATGACGCGGGAACTGGCCGTAACATCACGTTTGAGGACGATATTAGAGTGAATACTTACAGCAAGCAAATTCAGCGTTTCAGGCATACATCATGGTCTACTTCATCTTGCGGTCTGTCCTGATGACTGGTTTTGCCTTGAAAAGCTTTGATTACATCCTTTACGACTTATTTCTGATATTTGTAGTTCGTCTGGGGAGGTTCACGAACCCCTTACCATTCCCAGCTCTTGGACCCCAGTAGTGTGTTATTAGTGCGTATCCAGCTGGCACTGTCGGTGATTATTTAGGGAATTGTGTCTACACTTTATGGTTTTAGTGAAGTACACAATAGAAGTGGATCAGGTAACCACATACATGGTAGTAGCGTATACTATCTATCAGTGTAGCTGAGTAACAAGATGGAAATAAAAACAACACGACAGCGAATGAAAATAACAAGAACCTATTGTTTGAAACAGAGAAAACACTCAAACTCAATATGAAACAAATTTTCATTCCAAACTGGACATTTCTGTAGAGTACTTTGCAACGTTCAAACAACCACTTATACTAAGGTAGGCATCCGAGTGAATATGCATTTGCAATTGCGATGAGAAATATGTGTATAATTAGTGATCGGTTTTTGACAGTGATTACTCTTTCTAACCAAATACCTAATTGTAGTGTTAAACAATTTTTCTTACGTTTTGCCCACAGATTAAGAAAACGGCTGTAGTTCTGACAGAGATATTTCCGCTGCAAATTTTGACTGGTGACATCACCTTGCATTGGATAACAAGTTGGTAACCAATTGTGAACCATTCAAAATGATAAATCTACCTGTTTCTATATCTCTGCATGCAGTCGTAGAGTCATAATTAAGTAGGCACGGTCGCAGTAATACCTACCGACTACCTGTGCTCGACTCCGGTCAACCCCGTGACCAGACCATGACAAACACGTCCATCAGCATTGGTTGTTTTTACACTATACACATGCTTCTCAGCAAGCAACACGATTAAGGGAGTCAGCTGATTAACGCAGAGGTTAAAACACAATAACTACATCCACAAACAAGTCAGGTGACTGAATCTGTTCATGTTTCCTATTTTCATCTAAATGTGTGAGAAACGTAGAATAAAGTACCATTGGATATACGAATCCCAAGTTACCTGAGACAGAAGGCAAACCAAACATATTTATTCGGTTAATTTGAGCACTTCGTGAAATGGAGCGTCCATTAGTTTGGCGGTGATATATTGATATCATAAATGATGAAAAACGTTCGCCTTGTTAATTGACAACGTTCAAGATATTGAGATAAACCAAGTGATCAGAAATCTGAGTATATGTGCATTCTGTTCGACTTCGTTAAAATGCAACCTACACGGTTCAGTCCCTGTGCCGAAAGCAGGCATGCGTGAACAAAAATGAGTTGGTAGAAAAGATTTGTTGAAAGAATCCCTGCGTGCCTGTCAACATTTGACACAAGAAAGATATGATAAGATCTTACGCTCCTCTATCACTGAACAAACCGCTCAGGCGGTTAGGTTTGCGTGTGTATCGGTCGAGAGATCCGACAGATGAGGGGCACAAATTATGGCAGTATTTTCTGATTAAGATATAACCGACGTTGTTATTCCATATGTGTGCATACGACTCAGAGTGTTATCATGACCAGAAATTTTATTATTTATTGTGATATCCGCGGGGAGCAACCTTCGGGTTAAGCATGAACATTATTCTATCACTAACGTGTTTGTTTGTTTTACCGGGAGACATATACTTGCACTAATGTTCATTGAAGTTTCCAAGCGGTCTTTGTTTTTCCAAAAGTTTGAAGAGTTCCGTCATGAAACTAAGTAGTAAATCTATACGATGCCTCTTTGTATTGTGACACCCAGTTTTGTACGTCCTTACCTACCGTTTCTGAGCTAAAGGAGTTATTAATGTTATGTACTAGTAACATTCAGTTCCAATTCAATGGTGAGCTTTATCGCCAGATTGATGGCGTAGCTATGGGCTCACTGTTAGGCCCGGTACTGGCGGATATTTTCATGAGCATGCTCGAGAGCAACGAGCTGGATGAAATGATCAAAACCACCAGTTATTATCGACGATATGTAGATGATGTTTTCTGCGTAGTGGACAAGACGGAAGATTTACAGAAGTTTTTGACCGTTTTTAACAAGGCGCATAAGAACATCGTGTTCACATTGGAACAAGAAACTGATGACCACATGCCATTTCTAGACGTATCACTAACACGCAGATCAGATGGATCGTTACAGCGAAGTGTATATAGAAAGAAGACCTGGAGCGGGCAATATCTACATTTCCACAGCTACGTACCGATCGGTCTGAAACGGGGTCTTGTACGTTGCTTGACAGATAGAGCAAAAAGAATCTGTACAGAAGATACGATAGAATTGGAATTAAGCATGTTACAGGATATCCTTTCTGGTAACGCCTATCCTGAGAAATTTATTATCAGAAACGTGCAAGAGAGACCTGCGCAAGCTCCAGTATACACAGCTGGTAAGAAAAAGATCTATGTTACTTTGCCGTTCAAAGGGGACGCGGCAGCCGAGCTGATAACGCGCCAACTAACTGACGCGATCTGTAGTACCTATTATGCCGCAAGTCCTATCGTAACGTTCCACTCAAAACGGACGGTGCCACCTAATCTGAAAGATAATATGCCTAACAATGCTGCCTCATTTTTGATCTATTCATTTGCCTGTTCCTGTGGTTCAGCATATATTGGTCGCACCACTAGGCGTTTATCAGAAAGAATTCGTGAACACTGCCCGGCATGGCTTCGCTCCGGAACAACAAAGAACATCAACTCATCCATTCTGGCCCACCTAGTTGACTGTGACCGACACACAGACACAGATAAGGCGTTTCGCATCGTCTACCGTGCCCCGGCCGCCGCGTCACGAAAGATCAAGTGGCGCATCCTGTCTATAGCCGAGGCGGTCGCAATCCCATTACGTCAGCCGGATTTGTGTGTTCAAAAACAGTTCGTTCACACCCTGGGATTACCGTGGCCAAACACCGGCAGTCAACGCACGCGACAATTTGATCCCGTCCCCCCCAACTCACCCCAATTAACGCTGACTTCCTAAAACTCACCTGCCTTGTGATCACAACCACAACGAAGTCGTGTTTGTGTTTCACCCAATCGCTCTACCCTCGTACTATTTTTGATCAATAATTTTCCTTACAGTTTCTTGATTTGGTATATAATTGTACCGGCCTAAGATGAGAATTTATCGAAAACAGTTCTGTTCGCTGAAACCAAAATTGTTCTTCCAAAGGACGTTGAGTGACGCACGTATAACCAACGACGCCAAATACCAGAACCAAGTCAAGTCGCTGGAAATATGGTACTATTGACATAAACAATACAATCAACTACAAGAAACAAACCTCAATTCGTTTGCGTTCGTGGGATGAGATAAAATGGTTGGCCACAATAGACCGTCAAGGGTCCAAAAGGCACGACACTTACAAGCTCAGGTGACCGACGGACAATGACAAACCGACGAAATGCGATCGGATCGGCCTGATTTCAGTTTAAATAGCCGACCTTCGGAAAGATTGATTAGCTGGTGGCAGTTAGATGGCGGCCCATAAGATGGCCGTATTCACAGTAGTGGGGAGGGTGAGACTGACAGACAACAATGGATGTGCGGGCAGGTGAGTGAGGTTCAGTGACTGGGAGAGACTGGATGGAGAAATTAGCACTTTTATACGCGGGTTGTGAGAATAACAATACCAGGCGTCTAGTTAGGCGGAGTCCAAGGGCAAAGTGCAACAGCGTCAGTCGAAGGGAATTTTGAACTCGGAAAACGTTCTGCATTTATCACTCGTCTCCACGTACGCGAAATCAGTGAGGATTTGTTGCGAACGTTCATTGTTTCATACTGAACACCACTTACGGCTCATGGTAACCTTTGCATCTGAGTTGACTTTTCAGTTGGCTCTTGAAGATTTGAATTGCCTGGTTTGAAGTTAGCAGATAGTTGAGGTCAGCAACAGTGTCTATCACTCCCAAAGCAGAAGGTTAAGGGCAACCGATCCTACATTAAGCTTGACCGAACCGATATATCCAAATTTTCGATCGCGATTTTTTTGTTCTTTACGTTTTTGATTGTTAAGATACTTTTGACTGATTGTAATATATTCACCCACAATTGATCGCAGTTGTCCCATTCCCTTAGACTTTCTAGTCGGCCCCTTTCGAATAGCAGAAGCACTAGACCCGAGTTTCGTTTTCATTAGAGCTCGTCAGTAGTGCATATTCTCGCCACTGCCGAGACTTAACACAAGGCCCCGCTGTTCATGAGGCAACCGTGTTTACCACTGCGCCATTGACTTCACATTAGGCACGACTGATATATCACATGTGAACACTCAACCACTTTTGCTTGTGAATAATGACTACGTTGCCCGATTGTCTCGAGAGGAAACACAGTAACTGTCCTCTGATGTTCAATCTATATGAAAATCAAAATCCCCCACAGCTCATCAGTCATATTCATACTTATTGGTAATCCAGTCTCACCTTCGTAATGCTGCAAACATTGGCGCACACGCAAGAATCCACTGAAACACATTTAACGTTGAACCGTTGTGTCATGTTTGAAGTCATATATCTTCGACGCCTTTCGTTTTCATGATTATATATATATGTTTATATATATGTTATCAGTTATTATTTTCAATATTGTGTGCCATAATTACAGTGAGCGAAGTTCTTCACTAAAATGAGAATATACGTTGAAACATGAAGCATTATTTTTGAACTAACTAGCTGTGCTTTATTGCTACATTTTGCATGCAGATTCGCATCACTATGATGGAGACACATTTATTGAAATGACAAATCTGATATCAATGATTTGTGTTAACTTTTGATATGAAAGCCTGTGCTTAAAATTCGGATACTTTCGTGCTTCTGGAATGTATGAACATAACAATATCCCTTCTACAGACTGATCTCGTTACTCTGAGAACCGCCAATTGTTACGATGCAGTGTTGTTAGTAAGTAGTGAGCTGGCTGACTGATAAGATACCTGACTAGAGTAAAACAAACTTGGAATCAAAATGCACTGAGTTCACTGAGTCGTCCGACTTGTTCGGAAGTGGCTCTGTTTACAATGCTTCCATTTTGTGGGAAACGATGGAACTGCATCAATTAAAAATTGTGAATTCTCATTGGGAAGAACTATGTGACAGAATGCTTATAATTTGTTCACATAACTAGAAACAATTCGTGACAAACTTTCTAATGGAGTACGCTATTATTAATCACTTTGCTTCACTTACGAACTGAGTCTTTGAGTTTCTACCACAGTATGTATTCTACTAGCAAAAATCTTCAGCAAATAGTTTTTTTGCTGTCCTCTTTGCGTATGGAATGATCTCCCGATATTTATACTTTAAGATTGCTATTTTTAAAACCCGATTATATATTGTTCATCAGGAAAGACACCAGTTAACTATAGCCATCTATCAGAATATCGCGTACTGATTCACTGTTTGTCATTAGCGAGTTCAAAAGTGATCCATAGTCAAAGGTGGTATGCATATATTTCAGCCACACAGTTGCTGAGAACTTCAAGAGGAAACCAACATAATGCTACCCATACTTTGCTGTTAGTTAGCAAAACAAATTGTATCATTTTATGCATCGCAAGTATGCAGTTGTCCTGTTTTCATTCTACGGTTCCCCGAACTCCGAAAGACAAACAGTGTACTACTGAACTAAGTACAGTTGAGAATCTGTGCTCAATTTCAAAATGTCAGGTAACTACAGAGGTTTACCCACACGGATTCAATTGCAAGTTCCGTCGAGCTGTAATATGGTTTACATTCGTCGGTTGACAAAATTATCATGAGAATGAAGATGTGTCTTATTGCTGACGTAACATCATGTATGCTGTAAATTGCAAGTCATCCTGTTGTTAATAGAAATTACGATTTGACTTCTGAAATGTTGTTACATTTTGTTCATTATATTTTGTAATGAATATTTGTGATTTTCCACAAATTTCCAAAAATAATCAGATATTTTGCCAGAAACACAGAATGGTGACAATAATCCACATTGGTAATGTTCGCAACTTAAAAAAATGGTTATTTCTAATGTTGACATCACAGTGGAAACTAATTCGAACACCATTTTGTCCGGGGTTGAATGCTGTGTGCAATCGCGAATAAACCAGAACAACAAGACAGTAGACTGATATTGCACAATCTATGTTCGGACAAATTTCGCTGCATCTTTACGAGTGCATACTACAAGACCATTTACATATAAGTGAGAAAACGAACAAGATACCAGAGAGAGTCAATTGTCAGAGTGCACAATCATTGTCACTACCACGGTAGTGACAACCCAACAAACAGTTGTTTCTGAACGCACAACACGGGTTTGAATTTTCGGATTGCAACAGCTTCAGCATAACGCAGTGTTCGCCTGTGTGAAGTTGAGTAGATAACGCGAAATGCCGTTGTGGGATCGCATTGGTGTAGCATCAGTAGAATATGACATGCAATGGATGATGCAGGTTCTCTGTTTCTATGCGACACCGTGACCTCATGTGCTTGCGTGACCTGTTTCTTGTCCCACTTCGGGATGTGCTCCATGACCCTGGTCCTCACTCTGACAGTTGACTTTCTCTGGTATCTTGTTCGTTTTCTCACTGATATCTAAATGATCTGCACTATGCAGTCGTAAAGATACAGCGAAATTTGTCCGGACATAAATCGTGCAATATCAGCCTACTGTCTTCTTTATTCAAATTCTTGACCGGAAACAAGATTACATTAATTTCCGCACTATTCGGTTGCTATGTCTATCGTTTATCATTAGAACGACAATATAACCGAGGCGTTTAGATTTCAATAATCCCCTGAGGCCAATATTGTACTCATTACTTTGAAATACTGTTGTGAGAGTAGTACCTAGATGAAAACAATTGAAGTAAGTAGGAACAGCACGTTTACCCGAAAGTAGGAGAAAAAATCGATGCATGAAATGATAGTACCCCGGACAGTTGAATGCGATGTACCTACACTGAAGGGTGTGACAGACAAGACATTGTCTAAGACAGAATTGCTGACGCACTCAAGGGATGATATCCAGGGCATTGTAGTGATCAAAGTTGTTTTCTGAGATTAGTTTGCATATGTCAGCAACACATTTCTGAGAACTTCAACTCGATCTAGGAACTTCAGTACGAAAGCATAGATGGAAACTTCGGGGAAAGTTTTATTACCTGGAGAAGACGATTTAATCTACTTAGATTGACACAGGAAGCAGTGTCATCATCACAACTAAAAAAAGTGCCTTGGTATTGTGTAGAAGACTTTACTGTTAAACTAGAAAAAACTAGCTAAAATGAGGTCGCCCAAACAGAAACACAACTTCAGAATGATCTCTACAAATAACTGACAGTGGTTTTCCTGCTCTTCCAAATTCACTGGACTCGAGTTTTCCACTTTTTCAAGTTTGTCAGGAGTGTAGGTCTTGATCGTGACTAGACTATGACTATCGGTCTCGCTTTTTAGAGGTAACTTTACCCAATATCACTCCACTGACCGCATCTGAACCATCCTGTCCGAACGCCAAGCCATGTTCACTTGCCAAAAATGACCGGTTGTAATCAACAAATTTTCAAGCGGTTTGAACTAGATTTGGCCTCCCTCTTGGCAAATGCCGCTAACATAAGCTCTGAAAGTTTACATTTACCCAAATATCCCCGTCCTGTTTCCATTGATCAGCTAGAAAGTCACCCTCGAAAACAATGGCTTTAAAAGGCCAAAGCTTCTGTTTATTTTGCCACTGTTTTCGTGAACATCGCGCGAAATGTAGCGATTGTAGCTTACTGTATCACATGTTCTGACTGCATCCAGCCCGTACACTGGGAGTAAACGAGCTATCTGTAGAGCTGTTCGTCTTTTTCAACCTTTAAAGTGCTGCCGAATAACTCAAATTAAAAGAACCACTGAGAACATTAATTATTGTAAACCTCTCATATTATTCAAAAACACGGAACAAACCGTTACGAATAGGCAAAAATGATAGAGGAGTGGTGACTACTGAACCGACAGGTTCTACCAAGGTTAGCGCTGTCGAGAAACTTCCTTTTTGTGTGCGACCTATTAAATGTCTGAAATCGATGCTTGGCTCGATAGGTCCTTTTGCGAACTGGATGCGTAAGGCTCATAAACTTCTCGAAAACAATAAACAGAACATAAGTATTTTGAGTGCAAGGCCTTCACATCGAGTGGAGTTCTAAGTGCAAGACAGAAGATGTGAAGAACAAGTAAAGAGAGCTGTTCAGATGTCTCAAGTGATCTAGAATTCTCGTTGACAAATATTTGGCTCATTTTGTTATGCGGTGACAACCAGTGGAAAACGTAAATCCTTAGCAAAACGATGAAAACAAAGAGTTTTCTGACCTATATTGAACTAGACTAAGTTTTTCTTTTATGCTATATACGGCAAATCGGTAAATGCTGGCAAGCATTGTGTTATTCATTCTGCCTCATACCACACTTTCAAAGTTAATGCGAACCAAATGGTTCAACATATATTTAGAATTATCGTTATAACACTGACGTGATTTGCAATAAGTCAAAATAATTAAGCTTGTCTTAGAGATTTTAGGTTTCAACATGTGCAACCCGAGATAAGGAGGAAAATTGATCAACCGTTTTGTGGTTGGTTTGTAAACGAACAAACATTTACCACTATTCCAGAAGGGGTTGAGAAAGGGTTCGCAAACAGTTGATCCTAGTGACAACCAACAATTTGATGGACAACCTTTTAAACCTAATTGAGTCTTGTTAGAACCACGTACGCTGAAGACTAGAACCCACTACCTATAAATAAGTGTCAGATTATAATCCAGACACTTATGCACTAGGACACGTGATCGCGGTTATCAAGAATGCAGGAAGGTATATGCATTAGTTTCCTTACTTTTCGCTCATGTGCCGAAATTGATTAGCCATACCAAATGCTTATGCGTGTACGAAATTCAGTTCGTAACACAAATGAAAGTACATTTCGGCATTTACATTGGTACATTTGATGTACTCCAGTTTTTTCTGTCTTTCTAAAAAATAAAATTTTCTTGCATTGTTATTTTTCAAAATAAACAAACAGAAGTCTCAAGACATTTTGTGGGCATCACAGAGTCAGTGGTTTTGTTGGTCTCTGAGCGATCTTGATTTGCGTATAGTGAAAACTTAGTGGGATTCAGTACGATGGAACTACAGAAAAATGATCGAAGTTTCCACCACGTGGAGGTATGGAGAAGTGTCTTATTCCAAGAGGATACTGAGTGAAGAATTTAGTGTCAAACTTCCATGTAAGCAGCTGAGTTTTTCTCGAAATGAATACACCTTCTGACGACTCTTGGGAGTTTAGGGGCTGAACGTTCGTACTCAAAGTGACGGTGAACCGTTTCTCAATATTGTTAGTGTATCTTTAACGCAGAAAAATAACAGACGAATTTTGGGCTTCTCTGATGACCGCAAACTGTGCCCTGGTAGTTCGCAAACGATAACTCGTTATGGCCATGTATTCCTTTTCCAATCAGGAGTGTCCTGGCTATTTTGTCATTGGTCCGATAACTCTCATACAGGCGAGTTTTCTGTGATACAAGCACCAAGGGAACGCGTATTGACTGGCACCTGTCTATCTTACCTTCCACAACCAATTGTTTTACTTATTGCCACCTATAAAATTGCGTGTAACCAGAAACACAGTTGAGTGGTAATTGTATCAGCGTCCCGCGGTCTTCCGTCTCTACTATGTCAAAGCAAGCGACATTAATGGAGCAGTCGGGGTCTTCATATTTCGTGACCACGTTGTTGCTCGACCACCACGCGGTTTTATGCAACTGTTGGTGGCCTCAGTGTATAATGTCCGGTACGGTAAACGATCAAATGACATACACAGTACGTGACCCAACCATAGCAAGCTGTGTACCGTGATTAGTTGACCAACTGATTGAACGTCATCCTCAATTGATCGCAGCTGTCGCATTGCCATAGACTTTCCAGTCGGCCCATTTTGAAAAGAAGCACTAGACTCGAGTTTTGCTCGCTAACAGGACAGTTACTGTGTTTTCTCTCGAGACAATTGGGCAACGTGATTACTATTCACAAGCAAAAGTGGTTGTGTTCACATATAATATTTCAGTTGTGCCTAACGTGAGGTCAATGGGGCAGTGATAAACACGGTTGCCTCATGAACAGCGGGGTCGTGGTTTAAGTCCCGACAGATGCGATGACATGCACTACTGACGAGCTCTTATGAGAGCGAAACTCGAGTCTAGTGCATCTGCTGTTCGAATAGGGCCGACTGGATTGTCTATGGGAATGCGGCAACTGCGATCAATTGTGGGTGATGTTCAATCTATACTTACAGATTTATCAAATACGCACGGGAAAACTGTCGGGTTGTTCACATACTCATCCCATTTGTTACATTTTGATACTAACATCCTGTTCGCAAAGGTGTGCTTTCCCGTATCCATAATGTAATACTGGCTCCTACCTCTGCTGTCCCCAGTTGGACGTCGAGCTGCAAAGCAGTCCGTTGTCATGCATTCAATAGGTTGGCTCGAAATCACTTGCGTTCAGTTCTGGCTACAAGAGATTGTATGGATTATCGTAGTAGTGGATGGCTGTATGTCTGGGTGACACTAAGGAATCTCAATTTGTTGAAAAAATAACACCTTTTTATAGGGGAACAACATTCATCGATCTTGATTACGTTTGCAGCAGCTTACACGTGAGTTTCGGTCAGCCAAACCTTCTTCAATCAGGAAAATGCTCTAGTCCAAACTCATTACACTGCAGACATGCTTCATTCCGAGGAGAAAGTAGTAAGTAAGCTTTCCAGGTGTTTTGTACAGATAACTTGGGACTCAGGTTTGTCAAAGTTTTGAGGCTTCCAGGTAACCTATTTCGGCTCATCCTGATACTGAAGGTGCTGAACTTAATCACTGAACGGCCTTGCATCCTCAACTAATTGGTAACAGTTTGTCCTAATTTTCTTTGTCATTGATATTAGATACAAATGCCTGTTTTGTAACCCTTACACAAAAAGGGTAACCCCAGCTGGCAATTAGCTTACTACCAGGACTTTGTGACATTCCCAAACGAACGGTCAAGAAAAACGGGCTTGTGAACAGAGTAGTCAGAGGACAACAGTTATTATGTAAGTTCTCCATAGTCATAACCGTGTGATTAGCGGAGAAACAGCACGACGGTTCTCAGTTGAAATGATAGACACAAATTTATCTGGATTGTGAATGATACTAGCAGCTGAACCCATGGCAAATGAGGAATGACAGTCCGTTGTTCTTTGAATGCATGGAACAGGATGTCAACGGCAAGATTCACAATACTACCACTTAAATTGCTCACCGCAGCTTCTGCCGTCAACCATACTTTTTAGCCAGTTAGTTAGAAACACTATCCGAGGTGGCAGTGCGCAACAGTCAGTGTCTTGCCTGCGTCACAAAAGTTTACAATTATGTTTGGTCTTATTTTGTCGTGCTGTTTTATTTCAATTCATATTCCACGTTACTGTCTGAATGAGCGGCAGGTCGAGCCGTAGTGCCGTCCAACCAGGTTCATGGTTGTTAATTGTGGATGAATGAATGATTATACCCGACTCCAAGTTCGCTCTCATATCTCCTTGCTAAATTTTTGGCATGTGAAGACTCGCTAGGGCAAGATGAAATGCCGTAATACTAGCCTTCTTACTGGTGATGGATAACCCTCTACGTGATCAACGGTAGAATTTTTCACCTTCACTGAGTGTCACTTATCAGCGACGCATGCATCAAAGCGAACTGAAGATCGTTGCAGAAATGACCATCAGCAGAGAAGAAAATGAACCACGTCAGTCGCAGCTTCCCGGCACGCTCAGATTATCGGGGCTAATTTTGGTTGATTGTTACAGTTACCTTCTTCTTCACCTCCTCTCTGTTATAGGCGGGCGTATCTGCTCCTTCTTTCCGTGTATTGAACAGGTTCAACGCACATGTTCCGCTTTGCATCTTACTGGTTTCGTCCAGATGCATACAGTTGAGTGTCTCCAACGAGCCTACGATGTTTCCAGAACGTTCCTGAGTGTGCCTAACATGGGTAAGATTCAATGTGCCCGTTTGAACTACTTAATAGCTATTCTGTACGCTGGAATGCTCTCCGTCAATTTGGTCTGCTGACGTGCTTGTAGACGATTGCCAGACTTACAAATGAACAGGACAAATTTTCAGTCGGACTTTACGCACCTAAGGTCTATCAAAGTCACAAGATTGCCTTAGTTAACTCATGTTGATTTTGCGGTAAATTATATCTAAGGGACGCAACCGTGATTGGGAATAAACATATATTCCAAGTAGTTAATCCCTGGAAGGCAGTCCATGAACATGTATCGCCAGGTGATGATAACTAACGTAGTCACTTCAGCGAGTCGTGTATGCTATAATTGGTAAGAAAATTGTGGTTAAACGGAAGGATGAAGAAACAATGATGGACACTTCAACGAAAGTTGCGCTGCTTGCCAGCTAATCAGCGTAAAATATTTGATACTGCTGATCCAATTAAACATACGAAGGACGTGCACTTTACAAGATGTACCCATTTCGCGAATCTCCGTTAACCATGTAACGTGACAACAGCAAGCTGCGTACAAGACTAGCCGAACAAGAACACAAACCTTTTTTTCTTCAGTGTCCACGACAGTTATGGCTTCAGGGCGTAGGTTTTGTGACTGATAATTCCTGATCCACAGGATTTGAATAAACTTGAGCAATCCGTGATTTCTGCCACACTGGTTGAAACAATCATGTCCCAGGATTTAGTTGGTTGTTAATGTCCTACAAACATGTTTACTAATCAAAAGAGTATATTTACAAGAATGTCCATCGATTCATATTTTTGATCGAAGCTAGACATTCCGGAGTATGTCCGTTTATTCTAGGTTGAAAAGTCCTGTCAGTCCTGCGTACATTCGCACGCCTGTAGCAGCAGCATGTAAAATCATACTTTACGTGGGCTGCGGAAGAGATAGGTAGGCATCTTTTCATCATTGTTGCCAACAGTTTGCGAGTTTCAGATGGTTCCAGCTGGCGTTTTAGAATCAGCAAGGCTTTTTTAAGTTCAAACGTTTGGTAATTTCTACTGTGCTTGTTTATAGTGGATCGATCTTTTTCATTCATACGGCGGCTGGCGTCCACCGATGCTTGTTTATTAATCGACGAGGAGGCTTTATAAGAACCCTGATCAATTCGCATGATCAGTAGGACCAATATATTTTCGAATCATATCAACATATATTCTCGTTTCCTTCCGAGCTGATAAAACGGTATCTAAGAATCGTGGACATTTCGTTATATCGTGATCTTTAAGACATAGAAGGCACCTGATCGTACTCTGAGAGAGGCATTCGATTTGCTCATACTGTATATTGTCAAGCGTAGTAAGTGTTTGGCGTAGTAGCAACGATAGAAATGCTCGCCCTGACACCACGAAGCAGACCTTATTCACACCAGCGACAGATTTTCTACTTTATGTGAACGTTAGAAGACTTCAAACACCTAGTTCATTTCCCGTTTCCATGATATCGGCGACTAATCAGACGTATCGACCATCCAGATTTTGCCGCAGTCGTTTCGCTGGGGCTGTCAATGTGGCCAAACTGTCGAAATCATCCATTCCCCCTGACTGTGCAACTGCAAATTCTGTTGTAACCCAGCACCATTTCTGTGTCTTAGCTTCGGACCACTGAGCAGCTTCTTCATCAAAGAAGCCCGTGATCCATTCGCTATCTGCACGGGCGGTTGTTATTTACTTCAGATCAGTGCAATAGGTACTCTAAACAGCCGATTGCCTGCAACGGAAACTAACTCCACGCTGAATGTTTGCCCGAAAAAAACCCCGTTAGACAGAAATTCAAACGGGAACTCTTGTAATTCGCTGAATTGCTCTCCAGTGACTGGGACCGATGGTCGATCCACTTTAACCGAGGCGCGCTTAAATGGGACAGACGGGTCAGACGAACTCCCTTCAGTGGTTTGCATATTAAAGTGTTCGCTCCTCA
Organism: Paragonimus skrjabini miyazakii; assembly: GCA_014338405.1. Lineage (NCBI taxonomy): Eukaryota > Metazoa > Platyhelminthes > Trematoda > Plagiorchiida > Troglotrematidae > Paragonimus > Paragonimus skrjabini miyazakii. The sequence goes on from JTDE01000076.1 coordinate 25,638, forward strand.
TTTTTTCCCTACGTTATGAGAAACAGCTTTCAAAATTATAACTTTGGATCTTCTGAGCACTTGCAGAATCTTCCATTTTATTCTTGTGTTCGATTGGCTTAAGACCGACCACGTGCACGAGTGCTGCTGTAATTTGAAACAAATATATACTACTACGAGTAGTGTAACGATTTAGGCAATTTCGCGTCCACATTTTCTAATTGATTCTGGTCGGACGATTCAGTTAACGCATTTTTGAGTCTGGATTGCAAATTTATATCTGGCAGCACATGTCTAAGGGTGAATTGTTATCCTTTTTACATATCGGAACGAGTCACATGGTGATAAAACTCCGCGCATTTCTTCTACGTGAGTTTGACGTTATTTTTCATACACAAATGAGCAAGCGAAAACCGATGTTCAAGACTAACTTGGTTGATGAGCCCAGGTTGCTTATTTATGGGATTCAAAAAATCGATTTCTCTCGTTGATTAATTCACTTCCAGTTGTCTCGTTGTTCGTCGTTTTTGTTCTCTGGCGAGTGACTCACTGTTTTTAACAGGTTCGACAAGTTTATTGAGTGTACAAAACCTCTTAGACGGTTGGACTACCTAAAGGGTTGATTAACTGGTATAGTGGTGATTAATTTGTAATAAATTGTGAATGCTATGCTTCTTGTGATTCCCTTGCAAATCGGATTGTTCAGTCAGTGGCTCTGAGATGGCCCCCATTCTGTGCTTTTTGTCTTCAGGACGGATCCTGTGGTTCTCACTACGGCGGTAGCACACAACAATAACGGACATATACCTCTCCATATTAATCTTTACTACGTATGATTACTTGCAATTTCGCCGTGAAATATCACCAAGGCGCTGGTAATCTAGACGATATGGAGAAAGCAGGGACAATTAGCGTACCAGACCAAACTGCCCTTGAAACAGACACAAAATAAGAGATACAATCCAACACCCGAAAAAGCGATGCATTCAAAATGCCCGAATACTTCTACTAGTCAGCCCAGCATTAAGCAGGCTATATGACCTCATTCCACTCTGTCAAATGTGGGCTGATTTGTTTGTAGTTGTGTTACGACCCCACCTGATAGAGAAAGGCAAGAAGAAACGCAAGACCACGAACAGTATCACTATCATGAACGAACGCAACGATATAGCAAAACGGTACGAAAATCAGAGCGCAAGTATCGGATCCCACCGCTCACAGCTTAGAACCCCCAACAAGTAAGGAAA
>JTDE01000076.1:26963-41482 GCA_014338405.1 Paragonimus skrjabini miyazakii
TCAGTTGAAATGATAGACACCAATTTATCTGGATTGTGAATGATACTAGCAGCTGAACCCATGGCAAATGAGGAATGACAGTCCGTTGTTCTTTGAATGCATGGAACAGGATGTCAACGGCAAGATTCACAATACTACCACTTAAATTGCTCACCGCAGCTTCTGCCGTCAACCATACTTTTTAGCCAGTTAGTTAGAAACACTATCCGAGGTGGCAGTGCGCAACAGTCAGTGTCTTGCCTGCGTCACAAAAGTTTACAATTATGTTTGGTCTTATTTTGTCGTGCTGTTTTATTTCAATTCATATTCCACGTTACTGTCTGAATGAGCGGCAGGTCGAGCCGTAGTGCCGTCCAACCAGGTTCATGGTTGTTAATTGTGGATGAATGAATGATTATACCCGACTCCAAGTTCGCTCTCATATCTCCTTGCTAAATTTTTGGCATGTGAAGACTCGCTAGGGCAAGATGAAATGCCGTAATACTAGCCTTCTTACTGGTGATGGATAACCCTCTACGTGATCAACGGTAGAATTTTTCACCTTCACTGAGTGTCACTTATCAGCGACGCATGCATCAAAGCGAACTGAAGATCGTTGCAGAAATGACCATCAGCAGAGAAGAAAATGAACCACGTCAGTCGCAGCTTCCCGGCACGCTCAGATTATCGGGGCTAATTTTGGTTGATTGTTACAGTTACCTTCTTCTTCACCTCCTCTCTGTTATAGGCGGGCGTATCTGCTCCTTCTTTCCGTGTATTGAACAGGTTCAACGCACATGTTCCGCTTTGCATCTTACTGGTTTCGTCCAGATGCATACAGTTGAGTGTCTCCAACGAGCCTACGATGTTTCCAGAACGTTCCTGAGTGTGCCTAACATGGGTAAGATTCAATGTGCCCGTTTGAACTACTTAATAGCTATTGTGTACGCTGGAACGCTCTCCGTCAATTTGGTTTGCTGACGTGCTTGTAGACGATTGCCAGACTTACAAATGGACAGAACAAATTTTCGGTCGGACTTTACACACCTAAGGTCTATCAAAGTCACAAGGTTGCCTTAGTTAACTCATGTTGATTTTGCGTTAAATTATACCTAGGGGACGCAATCGTGATTAGGAATTAACATATATTCCAGGTAGTTCATCCCTGGATGGCAGTCCATGAACATGTATCGCCAGCTGATGATAACCAACGTAGTCACTTCAGTGAGTCGTGTATGCTATAATTGGTAAGAAAACTGTGGTTAAATGAAAGAATGAAGAAACAATGATGGACACTTCAACGAAAGTTGCGCTGCTTGCCAGCTAATCAGCGTAAAATATTTTATACTGCTGATCTAATTAAACATACGAAGGACGTGTACTTTACAAGATGTGCCCATTTCGCGAATCTCCGTTAACCATGTAACGTGACAACAGCAAGCTGCGTACAAGACTAGCCGAACAAGAACACAAACCACTTTTTACCCAACTGTTGGTAGTCTCAGTGTATAATGCCCGGTACGGTAATCGTTCAGCTGAAATACGAAGTACGTGACCCAACCATCGCAAGCTGTGCACCGTGACTAGTTGACCTATTGTAATGTGCAACCGAAACCAACAGACGCGCACTAGTTGAATTGGAATTGGTTACGGAGCGTGCTGCTGGGTTGTCGACGCCGTTCTAGTTATCGTTTGTGTAAGTCGTGTGCATGGCTTACTGGGCCTTTGGGTCATGTTTGTTTCTTGTTATTTCCTTTTGCAGGACTTGTTGGAACCCCTACTTCGGAAGAACGCTGTCCCCTGGTGTCTCCACATTGTCCCACAGTTGGTCCGAAAGTGTAACGGACAACCTGAGGAGAAACAGCCGGCTTGCATGCTACACTATTGATCGCACACCCTGAGCGTTCCGGAATACGCGCCGGCGAACGGCCACATTGTTCACGCGATCAGTTCACCTAATATGGGCCAAATGGCGGAGACAACGATGGTGGAACACAGCTAACCTGCTGTGAACAGGCCGCGTTTCCAAATCATAAGGCAAAATCGAACGCACACAGGCATAATATACTTTTCTTTTTAGCGATAACCGGACGTCTTTTCGACGCCACAGATGACGCAGTTTGGCAAAGACAACTCGTGCCTTTGCAATCTTCCCTGATGTCACATCAGCAATATTACAGGCTGACGAGATAGTGCTACCGAAGTATGTGAAACTGTCCACAGTCTCAAGCGGATTATCCGCAATAAGGAAAGTAGGAGTGAAAATGCCCCAGTCTTAAAGCAGCACTTTGCACTTTGAAGGTGCGAAGCGCATTCCATACAAACCAGCTCCGTCACCCACCTTGTGTACCATGGTCTGCATGTTTTTGGTACAGGGGCTAAGTAAGACAGTATCGTGCGCGTACTCCAGGTCGGTCAATCTAGCGCCAGGAAGAAGCTCAAAATCAAACCTACTGGATTCCTGAAGCGCACCCTCCAGAATATCGTCCAATGCAAAGTTTAACAGTAAAAGAGAAATTGGATACCCTTGACGATCACCACTGAAAGTGGTGTACGCCGGAGACAGTTGTCCGCAAACTATTAATCTGCTTACAGAGTGGGCATACAGTGATCTCAATAGATTCACGTATCTCCCTGGTACTCCCTTGCGGAGAAGGCAGCTTCAGAGAACGTTACGAGCAACTGAGTCGAGAGCAGCCTTTAGGTCCAAAAATACCACGGCTGTCGGCTGTCTGTAACGGTGCCGATGTTTCAAGATCCGTCGCAAGGTAAAAATGTGATCAACACACCCCGACCGGATCGGAATTCTGCCTATTCTTCGCGTATCTGACATTCCCTGGGCTTAGTGAGCCGATGTAAATGAGGCCAGTGAGTAACCTGGACGCAACAGACACCAAACTGATGCATCTGTGATTGTGACATTGACTTCGGGCCCCCTTCTCGAAAATTGGAACTACTGTTGATAAACATCAATCACGAGGTACCTGTTCAGTATCCCAAATCGTCTTGAGGAGTTTTATAAGTTCCGCTAGAAAACTCTCTCCACCATCCTCGAAAAGAGAAGGAGAGAGGAGTTCTGGACCAGGAACCTTATTACGCTTCAATAACTTGAGCTCCAGAGCCACTTCCGCTTCCGACAGATGGCCATCTGGAACGCAATGACTGACCAATCGGGTACCCTCGTCCACATGATCTGGTTTAGGCCAACTGAACTGTTCTTCAGCTTACCTGTCAAGTCGCCGAAATTGACTGGTAATAAGTGAACCATCTTTTTCACTTTCACCTACACGATAGCCAGTACATTCACGGATCAGGGAAAAAAGCCTTCTGCTATTCCCAGATAAAGAGGCTTTTACCATCTTTTTGATTGTTCGACCAAGTTATTGCCCACGGTCTTTGCGCAAGTCTTTAGTCAGCTTGCATATAAGTTCTCAACGGTCGTCATCATATTCAGAACCAGGTAGGATCGAGCGACGCTTCTTCATGAGGTTTGTCAACGTGAAGGAAATCCAGTTATTTCGAAACTGAACAGCTCCTGTTCACAGCATGCTTTCGTAGCCGTGGCAATTTGTTCAAAGTGTTCAATAGGATCCTTCATCTGACTAAAACTGGGCAGCCCCATCAACGCCTTTTGGTAAGCGTTCTTTACACCCTCATCGCTCGAATGCCGGTTAAGCACTTTGAATTTACGAGCGCTGATCCTCTGGGCAAATGATAAAACGAAACGGGCACGCACAACAGCACGGTCCGATTCCAGGTGGTTGCTCTAAAAGACGCGACAGTCCTTAACAGAGTGACGCCACCTGTAACTAACTGTTATATTATCCAACTGTATCCACGGCTAAGAAGCACATAGAGGTCTCCAAGTAACACAGTGCTTCTTCCTGTGTTGGAAAGCGGTGATCAAAATATACAGACCGTGGGATGCGCACAGCTGTAGTAGTCTTTCGCCATGGTCAGTGAGTTGTGCCCGGACACCAAACACACCTCCTAGGCGTTTCTTATCCCGAGAAATACGACCGAGGTGAGCATTAAAATCGTCCGCTTGTATGAAGATGTCTGAGTGTTTAGTTTGCCTCAGAAGGTCAACGAGGGCATCATAGAACGCATCTTTGGTAGCATCCGAACAGCTGTCCGTCGGAGCGTGCGCCGATATAATGAATACACAACGTCTTTCTGAATTGTGTCAACAGGTTTTAACCGCCCTATTGAGTCTGACAGCGCACAAGCGACTGTCCACCGGGATCCAATCGACCAAGCATTACTCCGCTCTGCAACTCGGTACGATTTTCATTCCAGCTTGACCGCGAGATTCAGCTTCGGCTTCACCAGAAGCCCTGAGAAAGAAGCGCTTGAATCGACAGTTATTTAGAGGTGAGTTGAAATGGATAACCGTGTTAGAATCGTAGACTCGCATCTCCGACACACAGCACACATCAATAGCCAGACTTGAGAGAGTACTAGCTAGAGCAGTTTGCTGACCGACTTGTCGGAGAGTGTAGACATTGAAGGCGCCAATGTTTACCAGTTGTCTTGGCTTCAGAAAACAATTATCGCCCGGATGTACATGGAAGGCAGAATGAATAGGGGGTAAAACAGTAGGAGAAAGTCGTGATCGGTCAGTAGTGTCACTGCCGAGAGAATGATTACTTCTGATACTTCCCGGTTGTTTATGCCGCAGAGGGGGGTTGACTTGAGGGACCCCACCCCGAGTCTTTGACCCAAAAGTCTGACCTGCGAGACAACAGGATACAGGGGATACAGGGGGGGGGAGTCTGACACACTTGGTAGTGAGGGTCTTGCCTAGCCCGAGTGTGCAGTGAATAAGACATTGATGTCTGATTTTGAGCACTGCTGCGCACAGTGGATGTACTCAAAGCTATATCAGGCTTTTGAGAGATACCAAATATTTTTCGACCGTATTGGATAATACGCCGGCGGTCACGGTCAACCGTTAGGCGACCGGAGTGGTCTTTGTTTGTGGGTACATTTTCTAACCCCCTTCTTCCTGATACGGAAGACAGCAGTGCCGCAACTATGAAAATAGTTCTGCTGTATGCCCATAGGATGGTGCCTCATTACCTGTGCACTCCTACGCGGTCAGTAGTGCGACATACAAACCTATGAGTGTAACTGCTTTTCTTCTGACTGCTCCCTTTTGACCTGTTTAACAAGGTTGCTCCTGGAAGAACCGGAGTTCTAGTCAGCATAGCCCGCCGGATCAAAACAGTACACAAGCCCGACCACCTCGCCAAGGTAGCAGTATAGGTCGGGTATATATTGTGTGGGCCAGTTGAAACACGGTCACCTAGGTTTTATAACTTTCGCAACCAACATTCTGAAGTTGAATGTGACATCACCACTCTACCGAAGCTGTGGAGTGCAAAAGAAAAAGCAAGCAAAGAAACGGTCATCAATAGACCGGGATGGAATCTGTTAGTGAGCAGTCTGGCGGACTCATCAATTATGAGACGCTCCACTGTTGAAAAATCCGCGTTTCGGTTTGATTCAAACTACTGACGACTCCCAAGTACAATAGCTGCGAAACGAAGCAACACCGGAATATAGATAGTATAGTTTTATAAGTCCTTTCTAAGCTGTCCACACGACAGTGATATTTGGCCTAACTGATTTCAAACAGTGCATGAAGTGTTTTGGACAAAAGCTTGAAATGACATTTTTCTTATGAGCCAATAAGTATATATATGGACCACACGCGTGTCAGTGAGCGTTAGTTATTTTTATGTTCAAACCAGAAACAAACAGAGATTATGACCCAATTGTTGTAGTGATTTGCATATTATGTAGGTTTTTAATCGGGCCGTATAAATGCCTGATTGGTCTCTCTACTCATCATAACACTGATTCTACACACAGTGAGTGCAGTACCTCCCAGACAGTTCCGTAAAGTTGAGGTAGTAATATGTTTTTCTAATCTAAGCAGTTAATTTTAATTTTCGCATATATACACTAACATATTATTAGGGTTGATAGTAACACTAGCACTGGAACATGAAATACGTATTAATACCTCTACTACCAATAAGATGTTTTCTTGACGTGTCTGTCGGCGAGCCCAATAAATGTTATACAAAACGAAGAGAAGGTATGCAGGCTACATTGAAACTTTTGATTTTGGTAACGACCCAAATTCACAAGTGAATGTGTCCGTGTGCACTCGGGATAAGTGCCGGATCGCGAGGGTTTACCGTAGTCTACTCAGCCTAGCCCGTTTTTATCAGCTTGCCACATCCCCGAGAAATGAGTGTCCCCGATTAGCGACTCCGTACAGGAGATCATTCAGCAACGTAGGACGACATCCAGGGCTTCAACTATGAATGTATGCAAATCCTTGTGACCAGCACATCTGAGAAGGTAAAGTTACGATAAAACAGACAATCGATAAAATCTTTACTTTTGTCGATAATATTGCATATCAGTTACTTTTGTCTGGTCAGGTTTCTAAGCACATTCTCATCGAGAATTAAAATAAATTCGTTTTTTGGGAGATATCGGGTTGATAGACAAGTCAAATTAATTGGATAAAAAAGCTCCCACTGTTTCTGCTGCCAGTAAATTGAATGAAACTGAGGGAAAGGTAGTGGACAGAATAAACGCACCCGGTTTAATAGTAATTAGCTGGCCTTCTCAAGCCTTTGAAAAAAAGATGCCGTAGGAAACTAGTAATTGATTGCCTGTCATCCAGTCGAAATTTTTCATTCTAGTAGCCAGTGTCTAAAAGCTTTTCTATCGAGTAGGTCGAATACAAAAATGACAAAATTTCATTAATGCTCACATTTAATCTTAAGCATTTATAAGCTCCGACTCAAATTCTTACCGATAGTAAAGTTTTCATAATGGTCGAGTAAAATGTGTTGTAACAAACGTTCGACATACTCACCCATATCTTGCAGTTCTAGTACCACTCACCATTTTTGATTACAATGTCATTCTGGTTTCTGCTAACAATATGAAGACTCAGCCAATTAGGTCGCTGTGAATTCTTTTCATCCGACGTTTGACTTGAATACTCAGGGCTACTTGCAGTTATAGGTGCAACCCAGATAGAAACCTTCAGTGCCACCTATACATCGCGAGATATTATCATTTCAGTTTACCTTCATTAGACGTTAACACAAAGGCAGTAGGGTTGGGTAAATCGAGCATGTAAACACTTTTATGTTTTCCTTAGATTCCTATGAACCAGATGGTTTAGTACAATAAACTTCGCCACGCCTGATGGATTTCAGCTTTTAGATTCTTTACCACCCTGCTGGTCTCATATATGATGTGGGTTATTGTTGGAGGAGCATTATGAAATAGTAGAATATACCAGTGCATCTCTTCTCACTGCTGTCTAAATATATAGCGGAAATCAAACAGTGCAAATCTAGACGGTTTCAATAGCTGACCTGAAGCGGCTGATGACATGGAGATTTAACGCTTCAGCATCTTTTGTGCAAATAAACAGGTGGATGTTTTTGTTTGTTGAATCGTCAGCAACTTTGTGTTATAACTACGTAGAAATATCTCTAACAATTTCATCCGCTGAACTAAGCGATCTATTGCTAGGTTGAGTTTAATAGTCGCTGAAGTCGAGCTGTTCTGTCCTGTTACAGTCAAGTGAATGTTTGTTGATATTACAGTCAAGAGCTGCTTAGTATTTTGAACCACTGTACTTTGATGCAAACATCCATCTGTTCTGTCTACATAGACACCATTGCAAGAGCATTTGAACTGATATGTTACTTGAGAGGTAGGTTGATCCGTTGGTTGGGCAAGTCAACCTCGACAGCTTGACAAAAAACGCAGCTGAGCAACCAATCAGATGCGTTGCAATGACGTTGTGATTCAAGCTGTTCGTTGTTTAGTTAACCCTGAATTGTACTTCCTGAAATATTCCTTTTCTCCATGTCACAACTTGCAAATTTTGGTACGTTCTCCTTTCTTTAGATATGGACAAATTTTCTAGACAAGCACTGAGTTTTCAAGGAGCCTGTCTTCCTCCTTTTTGTTTAGCCTGTTGAGGATGTCTCACTGGCCCTGTGAATTAAGGTCCTCTACATTTCCCGCTTTTAAGCAACCCTTGTGAGGTAAAAAACTTGCAACGATTACCCGTTCAATGTAAATTTACAGTAAACAGACTGTTGTAACTTTCCATCCTGACATTTAGTGATGAGAATATCTTGGAATGACAAGCAACAGTTAAACTCCATCTCACAAACTACACTTCGAGTAAAGGAGGTTCGGATTAATGTATAAAGAAGTAACGGAACATTCGTGTGAAAAAATTACGTATTGTCCGCAGAACATGAAACGAAAAATTCCTCCATTTATTTCAACTTCATCAAACACTCTCAAGAATAAATGGCGCTCAAACGGTCACTCATAGACAAACGTTCAACTGAACTACAATTCATTCGTTCCAGCTCAAACGGAGCTCTTTAAGAAAATCTTATCCAATAAACAAAACTGAATCCTGGTTAAAAATAAAACGCATAAGAATCAAGGGTAAAATTCAGCTAAACTCTGATCAGTAAATAATTAATGTCATGTGAATACATTTTTATGGACATTTTGTATTATTATCAGAAATCCTCACCAACTTGAAACAGTGTCGATGACTATATGAGGACAGAATGATTCATGAATCGAATTAAGACTGTCCAGTAACAAGTACGGGAATGTTGAATCGCTAAATGACCATATTGGCTATAGTCCGGGTATCATTCCTCCAGGTTTCTGATGTATACTTTATGCAGTATGTCTGTGCATCTTTTGATCTAATTTGTTCACACTCGGTTCTGGAAATTCATCCATAAACTACAGATATTTCTTACTTTCTCGACATTCGTTTCTCAGTCAGAAATATGTTACCCGGACTGAATTGTGAACTTTGACTAGACTTCGACGAATTGGCTATAGGAGATCGAGTGGTACAGTGATACAGTTTCGTAGTTGATTCAGTATAACAAGTGAATTTGGAGTCAACTGAGTTTACATAGGAACGGCGGTAAAACGTCGCAGTTACTTAACCTTTTGAGAAATTGTACTATTCAGCAAAACTCGACAGCAATCATTGTTCACGATTAATGAGAAAATCTCATTAGAAATAAATAACAAAAACTTGGTGTTGAAGTCTTCTACGATTAACACAATATGAATAAAACGTACATGATCAGCATGGCTTGTATTTTTCACTTCGCTTCTGTACATAAATGTGTCGGCCAGACATTTTTCTAACTAGAGCTCATCGTGTATTGAAATTCAGATTTATGCGTACTAATTTCACGCAATTTCAGTTCAAAGGATGATCACCGTACATTGGTACTATTTCAAGCTTGTTGGGGTACTGTTCTCCAAAATTTTCTAACAGAGTTGTGGCAACCCAGCAAAATGTTAATCTTTCAAAACGACAGACATGTTGCCGGGGTTTAAAGTGTATTAGAGCCGTCTTATCACTCTGGTATATTGCAGTCGTTTGCCTGAGAAAACCACGTGTACATTAACGTTCGTACCCTTAAATGGTTGGAGGTGTGATAAATGGGACTACAGCTCGTCTGTCTTTAGCATCTGTATGCCCTTAGTAAGTCATCATTGGTGTATCACTCCGGTTGTCCGCTCGGTTAGGAAAAAATGATTTTCGGCTTTTAACGCAAGAACATCGTGCATTCCGGATTCTAGGAAATAGTTATGTTTATCTATTCAAAATTTGGGAAAGTTTTGTTATTGTTCATAGCACAGTCCATAAACTGAATCTTACTCACAATTGACTGCAACTTCAGCATTTTCATTAGGAACTCAGTCAGCCAGTTACAGATGGATGTAGCCTTGTAGCCTTGTTCGTAGATACCTTCGTTATAACTGGCTATTTTCTTCTTCTGCTGCGGTACGTGGCAGAATAATTATACACCTGGTAACAACCTGTACGTCTCCTGCAACTGCTTTATCGCTAAAATTACTATTTATTCAAAACAGAACAATTTAAATCATTGTAAAACTATTTGCAACATGATTTGTACGTTCATATGTAGCTTGACCATATGTTAACTGAACCAGTAGGCTAGCAAAAGTAATTTTGACCCAACAGTGGTAAATGCCTGTTTTCCGGCGACCGAATATGTACATGACTAGATAAATGTTCAACATTAAGTAAAGTGGTCACCTAATCATGTTGTGATTGTTATTCTTTACTCCATGCTGTTTACCGACATCCGAATCCCAACGCTACCTTTGAAAACACCGCTACCGCTCAATGCCAAATCTTACATCACCTATGAATTCACGTGTGAGTGCCGAGCCACTTACATAGGCAGAACGGAGCGACAGTTACGTAATCGGGTCAACGAACACATTCCAGTTTGAGTTTGCAAAACGGTCATGGATACCACAATACCGGGCTCGTGTCACAATGTGACAAGTCACAAGTTACCAGCATCATCGATCGCCCGCCACCTGTTGACTTGTCGACCCCAATTGAATCTGGAGAAGGCGTTTGGGACGCGTTGCACCACAAAAATCGAAGGCTTCTCCGGTACGCGGAGGCGGTAGCAATTAGCGACTGGAAGCCACCACTTTGCGTACAGAAAGACTTGTTCGTCAGTACCAAATTGCCCTGGTAACTGATGTGTATGGATGTGTATGAGTGTTCTTGTGCCATTTTAACTTCACTGTATAAACCTACAGACTGCAATATGTACCTGATGAGTTGCAGCGAAATGTACTCGAGAGATGCATTGAGCAAAAAGCTGTTTCTGACTTCTCTGTTCAAAGTTGTGAGGGGAAAATGTTGTTTTGCTTTGCTTACTCGATAGATAATTCATTTGCGATCACATCTTTGCACAACGTTTCATGTTCAAACAAGAATCTGGTTATGTTTGATAAACAACAAACGGTGATAGTGGGAGGTTGTAGCGGCATATGTGTACGTTATGGATTGTTAGTCGTGGGTTCTCGCATCTACTAGACAATACACTGGATAACAATGGCATTTATAGGACTCTGGTGAAAGTCCATCCTAGTGCAGTTTGTCTGTTATCAGCATCTATGCTCGGGCTGTTGACAACAGTTAGAAAAGATAAATATTATCTAGAAAGTGGTGGTCGTAAGCGTGCATCATTTGAAAGTGTTCCTTCCCATGAAAGAAGAAAATAACAGAAGGTCAGGGTGCACGCATATAGTTATTTTCATTTCTCTCCCATGGTATTTTGGGCCAACTTCAGCGGTGAGCAATTACATCAGGTAGGAAGTAGGAAAAACCTCTAGGGTTCGAAGGTCAGAACGTACGGAATATCAACACAGAATTTGGGGTGTACACTTTTACTTCAGATAACAACCGTTATCCCCTCCGTCTTGGGTTTAAAGGCAAAACGTTGGCGAATAATAAAATTGCCATGATTGGACAGCATTTTTAAGAAACTAGCTGCCGCAATGAATATCGATCAGATCAACCATCATTACGCTAGTACTAGCAGTGCAACAAACAATCCAACTGAGCTGGATGTTTGATCTTCATTGTTGTCAGATTGACTGATGAACTAGAAGAGTGTTCCGATTTATTCTTTGGTTATAAGAACGCAACATTCGATCCCCTCGGCTTTGTTGAGAAGTCAAGAACAGGCGGGCTGAAAGATAACTTCCTAGTAGTAACATACAAATAATCTATTAAGTCTCACTACCAAAACATTTCATGAAAATTCCTCTCTTAGATGGTGCTTAATAAGAATTTCCAAATCTCATTATTCACAATCTCGTATGATCACCTCATAGCCTGACGTAAACCTTTTGTTCAGATTTTATTGACCATGCTTGTGAAAATGATACTAAATTACATTCACTCTAACCAATCCCACTGTTGGAAGTCATAACATAGACATTCCACTGAGCCCCTTTCGAAAAACCAGTAAACTCCAGTTTCACTCTTAGTAGAGACCATGTCCTCCTACTCAACTGAAAAGCCACCCAACTTGAAAATTCCTCAACTTGATTACAGCTATTGATAAATTATACTCCAGCTAACTTTCTTCATAGACATTTGTAATTCTGGCTAGTGATAGATATCATATTCGACTATTTATAGAACCACCTTTTCAGACTAGTTACAGTTATTTATATTCATTGTTCGACTGTCATGCTGTCGAACAGGTTGTTATCATAAAAATATTTGGGCAGTTGTATCGTTGCGTATTCTCTGAGAACGTTTGTGACCAAGTTGCTGTCATCTTTACAGTTTGAGTTGCCAGTATTGTGTACTTTATCAGAGGATGAATGAGAGATAAAGCAGACTACGAAATTCACATATAGTAATCCTAAAACAACTCTTCTTATTACGATAAGCGATAGCATCGGCGTAGATGCTTATTTATGAATGTAAATGCTTTCGTTTGAAAGTAGTCCAGGGGTTCATTGTGAAACAAAACGTTCTCGAAGACTTCTCTGTAGATTAGCTAAAAGATTTAAATATCAGCAGTGTGAGCGCCAGAAAATTCTGTTGTACGCTATAAGTGGCAACATGTGAGAAAACCTCATATGCCGTTTTCGTTAAACACAAAAACAGAGTGATGTTCCAAAATGTTAACACTCCAGCTTATTCTCATCAATCGCTAATGCAAAGCAGCGGGTTTTCTTTACAGAGAAGGCGCTGATGTAATCAATCTTCTTGTCAAGGAACTGACTACTACTAGTGCAGGAAATGTCAAAACTGTATGGGTAGTTTGTTCACTTGTTTTTGCTACTTGCAGTTAGTACAAAATTGGCTGTTTTCACGTTGAAGATTGATTAACGTAAACCGAATTGTTAGCATCTAGCCATATTTGTCGTCCGTCTGTTTTGATCAAAGGGAAAAAAGGAATACAGTATTCTTAAAGTCAAAAAATTGGAATGGCAATACTCATCGTCCACCGCACACCACCCTTTTCGGTACACACAATCCTGAGAAAGTATATTCCTCGGCATAAAAAGTACGATAGCTTTAGGAATTTTTCGGCATAAATTCACGTCGAATGAACCAAATCACTCCCTTATTAACTCCAAATGATTCAGTTAACTTACTTATGTGTCAATTTGGGTTATCCACCGACATATTTACCGGTTTTTGAGCAGTGTCTTGTAGAAAGATTTGTCCAGAGTTAACCGGGAACGCACGCTTGATGAGTTTAGTCAGTCACGAAACCCGATAGTGTGATTCCGAAGATTTTTGATCAGTAAATACCCACTACTTATGCAGCAGAATGTTAGCTCAAAACCTTATAAGTACAAAGAAAATGGGGTTGTGATAATGATCGGTTTATGGAGGATTTTGTCAAACTATGTGAATCATTGTAGCAGACTTCACATATATGATGCCGATATTCTCGAGACTTAGATTCCTCGGCGACTGTACAGAATGAAGCAACCTCAACCTGAATATATCATTGCACTCTTACTGTCTCTCAAGATTCCATGACTTGTCTGTTTGATGAACTGGAGTCAGTGAGACCACACTAGCCTCTGTTAAAATTGACAAACTTATGATGGGTTTTGTTCCTTCGGCATGGTTATTTGGACCCAGTCACTCAATTGCCATTGATGCACCCATGATTGAATCATTAACCCTATAGCAAGCAGGAAGTAAGTAAGTAGAAGCACCATTGCAATTCGTGTTCCGATGAAAGAATAACTTAAACGATAATTATCTTATCCGTCACTGCAAACGTCAGCAGGCCAATACGCGTCGTGTGCTCGAGTGACCGCATCTTACGCCCCGATAATCACATCAGTTTTTATAAGTTGGTCCTGAACGAGCTTCTCAATTATCACTTTTCCACGCAATTACCTGCGGTAGCTTCTGAGTGTTTTTCAGTCACATTCGGTATGGTATAACTGAATCCTTTCTGATGAGCAGTCGGGGATTTGGTTTTATTTCAATTTGAACATCACCCACAATTGATCGCAGCTGTCGCATTCCCATAGATTATCCAGTCGGCCCCTTTAGAAAAGAAGCACTAGACTCGAGTTTCGCTCTCATTGGAGCTCGTCAGTAGTGCATAGTCTATGGGAATGCGACAGGTGCGATCAATTATGGGTGATGTTCAAATTGAGATGAATTCTTTCTGTCAAATAGTGACAGGTCCAGCAATAAATGCGCAACTGACTATCCTTCCGTCTTTAGACATTGCTGTAACTTTCTTTATTTTTTCGCGCTGTTGTTAGTTGTTGTCGTTGTTAGTTTTTCATTAGTTTCAAAACGAAAGGAGGAAGTAGAGGAAGAAGGCTTCAATTTCAAGCCCGCCATTCAGAGACGTTCGAATACATTCCTCAGCGGAGAATTGTGCTCTTCTATTGTGGGGGCGTGAACAATAATGTCGTCAAGGTAGATTAAACATTGGCCCGGTACTAAATCTTGCAACACTGTCTGCATTAATCGCTGAAAAGTAGCAGGGGCGTTAGCCACGCCGAACGGCATTGTTTCAAATTCATACAACCCGGATGGAATGATAAATGCCGTCTTTTGACGATCTGCGGGGCAGACTTCAACCTGCCAACACCCCGAAGCTAGGTCA
>JTDE01000076.1:41706-135112 GCA_014338405.1 Paragonimus skrjabini miyazakii
GGTCGCTTGTATCAATTTCGTGTTGTACAAGTCCAGTCCAACCAGGTTCCTCACTACCGTACTGGAACACATCGGGGAGGCTACGTAAAATGCTTGCTAGCATGTCTTTCAGTATAGGGCAAGGCCGTCCTTGTTAGTAATGGTTGTACCAAATGCGATTCCAGTCCGTCTAGGTTATCGGAAGCTTTTAGTGCGTTTACCGTTTGAGGCCTGCCTTCCACTCGGGCATTCTTGGCATTATAACGAAAGCAGATTGTCTGTGAGGCTGGGTCAATCTTATGGCAGTACCGTCGTAGAAAATCCATTCCTAAAACCGCGCTCTATGGCAGGTGGCTGCTTACTGCAAACTGGTATCGAGTTGTTAAATTAGCCAGCTGTACTGTGGCCATTACTTGCGAGCCCGTCTGTAAGGTGGTGCCGTTTGCTGTTAGTATTTGATGGCGGTAGTCAGGCTGGACTATTTTACAATTAAGTTGGGCTGCCACGGCCGAGTTTAAAATAGAACACGAGGCACCAGTATCAATCAAAAAGCAGATAGCCTCATTGTCTAATCTACCGGTCACAGTTAGTGGCTTTTCTACGTCAGCATTGGCGAGACAGATAACAGAAGATATAGATGCATACGACAAAAGTGACCTACCTCGTGTTACTCAGCTCGCTGCCAGAGGCGGATTGTGTCCACACTTCTGCGCGCGGGAACCAAATCTCTTACTCGATGGGGAACTTGGTGGGGAAAATTTCGGGCAGCAATTCACACGGGTTCTGTTATTGAAGAGGTGTCACGCATCGACTCTTGCACCGCCTCAAATGCGCGCGCCTTTTCAACTGCCTTTAACAGCGACGACGCCGGTTTGCGCAGAAATTTTCCACGTAATTCCTGATTAGACAATCCCAGACAAAAACGATCACAAATCTGACAATCTCTTTCCCTCGGGGATGATTGCGGAAACGCCTTCAGAGCTAGCTCCCGCAGGTCACAAAGGAACGAATCCACCGATTCCGACGGTTGCCGGCGCCTGACATGAAACCTTTCGCGATAAACAGGCGCCCGAACAGTCCTTGTAGCACTTCCCATATGACTTCCAGTGGTGAATCTGGAGCCACACCAGAAGCACGAAATTGCTTCACAGCTGCATCACCCAGAAAACTAAGGATGTAAATGCTGTGAAGCTTGTAGTTCACTGCTGGTAAGTAAATCCTGACTTTAAATGCCCAGTCATCAAAGTCATCATCCGGAAGGGCGTGGGTTCGAATCCCACCTCTGTCACTAATTGTTACGGGACGACTAAAGTATACAAAGGACAACGATCACAGTCAGTCTCGACGCAATCCAAGACCAGAGAAAAGAGGTTACGAACAACCACAACCAGTTTATTGATGATACAGAGACGAGGCGGCGATCCGCACAACGCCAATAGCAACACAAAAATCAAAGTCCCAACAACAACGGGTTCTCAAATCGTTCAAACAAGTAAGTCCAGGGGGAACGAAATGTCACAGTTTTAGGGACGTTCATATCGTGTGGGACACGTTGAATAATATGTAGGCGGACGACCTGAAATAGATAACAAGGGAGAGAACGTCAGTGGAAAGTTTAAATCGCATGCGCAACAGTTTCTGTATTGTTACACTGCTCCCCTCTCAATGAGGCACTGACCCCAGTGCCTCCGTACCGCCAATGTTGCTGCAACCGTGGAGGAAGTAGAGTTGCTCACGACTGTACTGCAATCAAATGGTTACCCAGAAAGGTTCATAGAAAGACACAACAGGCCGAAACTGCCGCCCGAACCGGTGGTCACTGTAAGAAAGAAGAAGGTTTATATAGAATTGCCTTTTAAAGGCGATTATAATATGCATCAAACAACACAAAGACTGGTCAATTCGATTAAACGAGCATTCAACGCAGCCGAACTATGCGTACTAGCTCGAACCCAAAAGTTGCCTGTGCCTTCACTCAAAGGGGATCAACCTGTCGGTGCCACCTCACACTGTATCTATCAATTTACATGTAACTGCAAAGAAGGTTACATAGGAAGAACCGAGAGGTGTTTGATTTCCAGAGTGAAGGAACACTTGCCTAAATGGGTGCAGAACTCAGCATTACCGAAGAACGGCAATGTTGCTGAAACACGCAAATAACCAGTGTCCGCAATCGCAGGATACACCCTAATCGCTGGTCACGTCATCGATCCGGCTTTTGCATTCAGAATCTTATTACGTCATCCCAGTTCAAGATTCTTGCGGTTTGCTGAGGCTGTTGTAATCAATCGACTGAAGCCGGCCCTGTGTGTTCAGAAACAATTGTTCGTGAACTTGACCCTGCCTTGGACTTAGTGACCTTTCCTAACGCATCAATCGACTATCCACCCAACCCATCCCTAAACTGTTCGATATAAAAAAAACCGTTTCATGTTATTGTAAATTTGGTCAATACGAAATGCTTGCATCTACCAGTTTTCATGTTCTAACAGTGTTGTTCAAACTTCTGAAGGGAACGAACTGTTTTGAGTTTCAAAACAGTCAGTTCTATGGGCTAAACGTTCCGTGGTACTAATGGATAGTTTTGAGGAGTTCATTGCATTTCATCTTGACAATCATGTGTAAAAGATCATCAGCGGATTTGAAATCAATATTCATTCTGTTCCCATATCATTCACTTGAAGTGGTTTAGCGGCTAATTCTCTTACAAGAAAGGTGATTGTGTACACAAGGTCACTGGTAGCCAATTCATATGACCATATGTCATTTTAATGTCATTCGAATTAGTGATCTATTGTGGATTTTTTCGTCTAAGTACAAGATATCACGGCAGCTGACAACAATGTTTTATAGTCTCAAGCTCACACAAACAGGAGATCATCCAAACTCAGCAAAACGTTTGAAGGTAAAAGTGTTTGTTATTTGATTATCGCATTTGACACGTTCGTTCAGAAAGCTATTAGGTCGTCCCTTTTTGTACGCGCTCAATCGCTTGACCCAGAACCGAGAAAGAGAATAGGTGCAGAGACAGCGTTTATTGGCAGGACGAGACGAGTCAGAATTAGGCTACAGAGGCTCTAAATTTATAGGGCGAAATGAGTACCATATATGGCCGACAAGATGCACAGCAATTCACCCGAGACGATCATATCTGGCAGTCAAAGCGTTAGAACAAATCACGTTATAGGGGGCATCAGAAAGTGAACGTGAGAAAACAGTTCGGATAAAGTATAGGCGTTCGATCGCGCAGCTGCAGTTTGATTAACCGAGTAAGATTGATTAGCTGAGTGAGTTAAAACATCAATTCACTCGAAGCCGGGTCGACCAATCGATATGACGTGATTCGCCTTTGCTGTTTCGTTAAGAGATGCTTCTCCTAACGAAAGCACTAGCAATAAAAGTAATGTGAAGAACAGCATTTTTTCACAATTCTTTCCGGATTACAGAGGTTTAATCGAATGTTTCAAGGTACAAGCCCCAATGGCTCATGAAATATTAGTCTGGGCCTTAACCAGCTGGGGTACATAAATGATCAACGCAATTACCGATCAGTAGTGGGGGATTTTGGTTTTCAGACAGATTGAACATCACCCATATTTGATTGCAGCTGTCGTGTTCCCATAGACATTCCACTCAGCCCCTTTCCAAAAACCAGTAGACTCGAGTTTCACTCTTAGTAGAGGTCGTCGGTAGTGCATATCCTTGCCACAGCCGGGACTAGAACTCCGGCTATATTTGCTTGTGAGTATTGATCAGGTTGACCGATCGCGTCGAGTGGAGACACAGTAAGTGACAAGCCTTAATGAGAGCGAAACTAAAGCCTAGTGCCACTTTTCGAAAGGGCCGACTGGAAAGTCTATGAGAATGCGACAGGTGTGATCAATTGTGAGTGATGTTCAATCTATATGAAAGCCAAAATCCCCTAATACTCATCGGTTATCAATGCAATTGTCGTAAATTTTGTCGAAATAATCCATCGTGTAGATGTCACTAAACAACTGTCAACTGCCTATGTGCCGGTCATCACTGAGAATTCAGGAAGCCACCGAATTGATTGCAATCGGGTTGCGCAAGCACGACCTATTATCCTAAATAGAATTTACTCAGTGCTTGCAAAGGAATTGGTCACAAATCAAGCATAACCATTCTGGCCACATACAAACACTTAACCTAACCGTATGACTTAAAATTCAGTCAACTCTTGATTACGATGGAACCAATTTTGTGGAGTACAACATTAGCATATATTGTCACTCGTTAATAATCATTCTATGAATGTTGTAATGTCTTGTGAATGTATGTAATAAAACCAGTAGTTTTAGTGGTTTGAGAAACAGTGACCGAAAAGTAGCCGGTTTTCATGCACTCACTTCTGTTCTAATGAGAATTGTTTCACAGTTACTGATGACACTAGATAGAAATCGTTACAGAACAGAAATGGACAGGAGGTCCATCATCTGCTGAGCTATACTCCTGTGAACTAAATCGGACAGCTTGGAAGACATCTGAAACTCCGAGTACAGTAGTTAACGTTGTTTATTTTGCGTCTGACTTTCGTAGGCGTTGGTTATTACTGATAATTAGCGTATACTTCAAGGCAATTTGAATAAGGTCCAATTTAGAAAAATCTTGGTGTTGGCTTGATTCGAACCAGCGAGGAAAATGGCTTGCTCATACGCAGTAAGCGGTCTATCAGATGAGCTACGAACCCAAAACGGTTAACCTCATGAAAACTTGACCGAATTTCAATCAACTCAGCTGTGCCTCAAAACGACTTCGTCAGCGTGTACACAAGACATCCAATTTAAGTTTGACATGAAAATCTGTCGCCAAAAAATGGAATCAGGATGGGCTCGTTGCATAAACTTACAACTGATTGATATCAATTCCTGTAACTGTAGGAATTGAACCGAAAGCAGGAACTGCTAATTACCTAGTGCCGAAAATGACGACACTGACGAGTATTTGATCCGTCTTGTAACGGGTTGTATCAATCTGATAGAAAATTCTTGTCGGGCAATTTCCGGTTTATCATTCCGTCGCGTACACAGCTGTCGACTGAACACAACTTCTGTGTTTTTGGTCCTCGGTGTGTTACGTATGATAATATATTGAAGGTGTCATTGTTGTTTTGGTGCTACTGATCTTTCCTACTGCATACTGTGAACTTTAGTGATTACTGGTAGCATTCTAAACACAAATCATCTATCCACTACGTCGGCTCTAGACCGGTTGACACACACTCTAGTGCACACAACTAGACTCGGTTTGTAGATTTTTATAAATCCTGTTTTCAACATTTAAAATGTTTCTGTGGGGTGTAAAATAAGAAGATGTTCAAAATAGAAACCTCGATGATAATACGGTTCACGTGATTTGAAATGTAAACAATTTATTGTTTCACTATGTTCAATAGATCTGACTCCGGTTCGACATATGGTGATACAGTGATCAAAGAATCAAAAGTTCTCATAATCTACTTCATCTAATACGTTTTCATAATAGTGCTATATTCCATTGTTTGGCTGATGCTGTGGTCAGTGTGTTCATACAACGTTTTGGAAGACATATTGGTCAAAATACAAACGGTTTCGTGATTATTCTTGTTGTTTTTGCACTGTAGATTACATAAATCACTTCAAGCAAACTGAAAGTCATCAGTAACAAGGTAAAACGAAAATCAGTAAATATTTTAAACGAGTCTGTTGTCAATACTAAGTTATTTCCAAGTGACTGATGAGAGTAATTTACAAGCTTCCTCAATGAAAGTGACAAGCAATAGAGTCTACAAAAATCGTCAGATGTCAAAACTCTGTTAGGTCAGCACGCAATCTCAACTACAATACTAGGAATGACATGGTAAATTTTAGCACACTTTTCCGTTTGCATGTTGCTGTTCACGTTTTCTATTAAGTGTTCATTCTATAGAAGGAGCACTCTTTTTGTTTCAGAAAAAAATCATTCTGGTTGGGTTAACGTTATACGTCCGACAACTTGTTGAGATAGAGATAAATAACATAACATTGCGGAAAAAACTTGCGGAAAAAAGGAATCAGCCAACCTTCCTCAGTGTAGAAACAGTACCACAAACTCATCGTATCAAACGCAGCGCGATCTATAAGGTGTTACCAAGGAACACATTCCGTGGATTAGCAATATCTACATACCCCTTATGTGGGATGTTAACGCAGAGTTCGTGTAACTATACATTAGACAAATTAATCTCGTAATTATTGAGTATGAACCACGGAAATAGCCTGATAGAAATGAATGCATGATAGATGTGGGCATTGATGCAGCACAGAAAAGTAGCTACGTCTGGAAGAAATCCACAATGTTCACTGAACTAAAATTGCCTAAAATATTGTCTTTTTGTCAGGTGAATCAGTGTAACGGAAATCGTAGTTTTGTGGAACTGTGCTTAGGTCACCAAAGCGAGACCGAACTATGACTACATACGTTGGACAACAGAGTCCGTTTTAGACGGAACAGGTGTGTCACGTCTTCAATTGAGTGTGTGAACAGTTAGGGAGAAATACTCGCGGATATATGTAGTAACTGTTACAAATCAATGCATTCAGCCTGAACAGGGTATAGAAACAATGTAAGCGTCATTAGCTTAAAAGACTGAGTAAAGTGAGTTGGTAATAATAGAAAGTACAATATACAAGTTTTTTCTCCGAAGCATTTGTAACAAGCAGGTTCTCAAAAGAAGCTCTCAGCCGATAAGTGAGAAGGCGATGAAAGTTTATAAAAGAACGGGTTATTACAGTGACAACCATGGTAAAGACCACACTGCTTAATTAGGCGGAGAACCAATACATTGATGAACGAATCAAAACTGTTTTTATGTCAGTCAGTTGTGGTTGATATTTCAGCGTAATTGATTAGGTGAGCTAAATCAGGAAGAATTCGATGTTTTGTCTCCATGAGCATTTGCGTGGGAGGTAATCCGTTAGTATGTACCCAGATGGCCAAAGTTTAGACAGCCGATGCTCAAAGTATTATGATGTCCAGTTGTACTGTCTACTTGTAGCAAGTGTGCCAGTTCTTAGGAATACTGCAACTAACTCACTATAGGATTAGTTGAATCAGCGTTCTTCTGCGTCAAGTTGAACGAAAGCATAACCACAAATTTCCAAGACATCTTGACGCCGTTCACACTAACCCTACTCTCAGAGTAGACAACTATGTAGTGTTCCATGCTGGATATAAGCAAGTTTACACAAGTTGTTGAGCATTTTGGCCCGGAGAAACATCTGAAAGAAAGGATGTCTTTCCCGAAACCACAATGATAATGAGAAATTGGATGTTCTGGCAAGGTATAAAATATTTTCTGCCGTGGATGTGAACCCTACTTTTCTTAGTTTATACTCATAGCGGACTTGTAAACGTTCTTTAATTGTTTAGGTGACACTTTATGGGCAGCTTTCTGCCAAGTGATCTCTACAGAGTTGAAGCCATGTTTCGTTTTTGGTTGGTAAATGCAGGGAGTACTGGTAAAAAAATGAATGGAAGGGTGATCTCATAAGGGTCAAAGTTTGAAACGGTTTAGTTTCAGAGTTCAAACAATTATGGCAAGAATGTGAACAGAAACCAATCAATCCCTCTGTTGCTGTGTTGCCTAATTTATGTTCCTGTGCGAGCTTTCAACGCGTTATTCCAATTTCCTTTTTTTTCATATATTCATTGTAGATCCACACTTCTATTAATTAATTATTAGTTCAATCACTAAACTGCACAGAAGTTGCAAGTGTCCATGAGTCCATGTTTTGCCAAAGATTGTCAGTTTTGACAGACTGAACAGGAGGCTTTCGTTGTCCATATATAAAAGTAAAATTTATGCTTGGTTCTGTCGGTTCATTGTTAATGAGTGTTTACGTATCCTTACGTACAGTTTTTTTATTCAAATTGATATAGTTGCTTTATTCACGATAAAATCGACTAGCTAAATATATCCTTCTCTCACATTTTATTTACACATTAAAGGACATCTGTGAAATATACAATACAACAGATGTTTGTAAGTCCAACCGACAGCTCAACACCGGAGTTTAAAGTTCACAAATTAAATTATACTGAGGCGACATGTTTCAGCAGTGTTCATATAGAAAGCCAACATCTCATTTGTCTCAACTATTTCTAACTCAACGAATTTGCCAGAATGTGACACATTACACCATTGTCGAGTTACTGAAAAGTTGTGTGGTGAGGAATAACTACTTTTTTGGGACATGTAAGGGGAATGTTCAGGCAAAAGAACCTCCCAACTTTCTCTGGCTTACGTCTGATAACGACATGCTTGATTAATTCAAACCGTTACTGTGACTACGCTGTATTACTTTAGGTTAGACCCATTAATGTCTTCAAATATGAATGTGGTATATTGTTTAAAAGTTGCTGTACAACCTGAAAAGAATTTATCATACCAATGTAGTAAATGCAGGTGAGAAAAATCTGCCTAATGGTCTACAATACAAGGTCAAATGTTTCAGGATTTTCTTTTTCAAAACAGTCTCCGATTTGCCTAGTGGTTTATTTTTCTCTCACTCGTTCATGCTCCTTATAATGCAGCACAATCGTATATTTTTATGTAGCATTATGATTAACACTATCAGTTAGGTAGTGGTAACTGAATGCATTGTAACAACATCGGTCTTCCAATAAGTATCATTCTGTGAATTGCAAAAAACTCATCTTTGTGTATGACCCTATAAGGTCACAAAGACTTACGGGAAAATATCAGCGTAAAGTAGCCTGGAGCTACTTTATGTGCCACGTTCCGTCACGCCACGTTTGCTTAACCTCATTCACTACTGTCAAAATATTTTTACAGAAATCTAAATATAACTTGGGGTGGTCAGTGGTTGTATTTACGAGAATGGTTTCACTGCTGATTCGGAAGCCAGTCTAAACCAAGTAAAAGCACTTCAGGAGGCATTTCACGCAAACATATATTGACACACTTTTAACAAAATCAACTCATCTGACGAGGTTCCCAAATTCAAGTAGCAATACACATATTTGCAAACTGCTCGTAGGTAGTTCTCAAACTCTGAGTGTGCTAAACTTTTTAAACATCCTCTCACTGGTTGTGTTCATATAAAGCCTGTAGCCTCTATACCGATGATTAACACACTGGAACCTCAATATTTTCTCTCATTTTGGACAGAAAACAAACGTGGCTTTCAGATTACACAGCAGTGATGCATTTCTGGCAACTCACACTACTAGTCGCCCATTATTAAAAGGATTCCATTAGGCAGTTAAGTGTTCCAACGGTGTAATAACGAACCACAAGTAACACCGGAAAAGTAATCAACAACTTGCAGAGTTTTACTGGATAGGTCGATCTGGCCGTTCACGGATATTTTAACTGAGTAGTTCATTGGTGATTCAAGCAAGCCACTGACCTCGAGGAAGTGGCAGTAAGCTGCCTCCACTTGGTTTAGTCCCATTTGTACAACAGGACCAAATTTACGACACAAAAGTGGGTATCAGAATAGTGTGCCATCAAGTCAGTTGTGGTAACCGGAACGAATAGTTTGCAAAACCTCTCTCAACCCCTTTTCTTGGTTCAAAATGAATGCTAGCTGCCAACCACCGGATGTTGATGGCTTCCAATCAGGAAAAGCAAACTGTTGACGACACACCGATAGAAGAGTGAACTTTGTGCGATCAGTTTGTTCATTTATACGTTTGGACCAGATGAACTCTCAGTCTAACGCGTGTTCTTCGAAAGTGTGTGAGCATACCGACGTCTTACGAGCAGGTTGTAAACACCCGCTTAATTAGCATGTTACGTGTTATAATATTTAGCATTAATATACGATTTTATACCCAGCAGGTAAATATTTTCTGCCACAGTGAGTTAACAAACTTTCCTACTAGTGTCATCCCTACACGAAATCTTCTAGCCATTTATACACAGTTTCACGTTACTCAGAGTTCTTATCGTCAAGGGTTTTAAAGCATCTCGTAAATATTACGAATGTTGTATTGTCTGTGTGTATGTTTGACTGCCTACGATAGTTTCGTTACATTTGCTTACTACCCCATTTAGATATAACTGAACTGCAAACAAGTTGTCAGGTGCAATATCATGTAAATGCCTTAAACATCTCAATATACTGCAAGAAAGTTTGATCTTGTTTTGATAGTTCAAACGTATCTTTCTTAAGCAGTCCTTGAGTAGCCTTTATGACTGATGTGACACAATAAGTGATACTGGAAAAGAGTCGTTCATTATGTTACATTGGGTAAAGCATAAACCATACGTGAAACTCAGTTAAATAGTGCATGCTGTTTGTCTTTAAAAATTTATTGCTACAGGTCATAGAGCATAATAGTGTCAAGCATGTGTGTGTAAAACGGGTAATCACCGATCACTTCCATTCCATCAGCTGTGACAACGTAACAAGTTCATCATTTACGGGTACGGATCTGTGAGGTTACATCATGAAGTTTGTAGAATTTCCTTATTCAATTTGTCTTTCAGTTTAGTTAATCGACAGATAAGCGAGGGCCGAGATATTTCGTACTTACTATTCATTCGGAAAGTTTAAAACAAGAGCAAAAACTCTGTTTTACACATTTATGCTATTCACAGACTTATTTCTATTGTTAACGATTCAAATTGTTTCTCTGGCAATCACTAAAAATATGTTTTAACAACTTCCCGAAATTATGTTTTTTATCATTATTCCAAATCGACAAAACCGATAGACATAAATTGTTCGGTCCTACGGCTTGTTTACCAAATTTGTCAGATTTGAAGTAATACCTCTGTTCACCTGACCATTAGTGGTCTAATGAACCTTTGCATAGGGATAAAAAAAGCCTGTTCCTGCTAAATATGTTTTATTCAATCCAGATAATGGAATTGCCCAAAGCTGTGGTTTGTACGATTGTCTTTTTAAAGATTATAGACAATCATAGTTAGTGTCGCTTGAGAGTCTTAGTTAGCCACTTGTAATCATTTTTGGATCGGAAAGCTGGAATGGACTTTACATGAAAAGAACACGGCTCATATTTGCAAACACACTCAGTTTCATATGCGTGCCTAATGAGTATCCACTCACGCGGGATGAGTAAAGCCAACTGCCGTTGCCTATATCTCGGTGGCGATCGATCACCTTATCTTCGCTGAGTACCGCCCATTGATACAATCAATATTTCGTTTGACTGAAAGTAGTTCATTTGGGCTGGACATGTTGACCGTCAGGAATCATCTGCCGATGAATGACTGAAATATGCAAAACGAATTGTTGCATCAGGATCGCACTACAAGAAGATGAGTGGAACAGTTGACATGTAGAGGTATGCGATTTAGCTATACAACGCTGGCTGGCATAGTTCCACAGTGCAAGTTGATGGAGATTGGGCACTTTCATGAGCTACCTGGAGTAAGAGCTAGTTGGTCTCGTTGTGTCCACTAGAGTTTACTTAACGAACAATAACTACATTTATTGCGGTTCCACAATGACCAGTCTTTTACCTTGAAGAAAAACACAAGCACTATGTGGATCTCGCATTGTTTTCGTTGTTCATTTGTTGTCCAACTCTACAGGTTAATTGGAATATGATATCCATTGAAAGGAGTCAACGACGTGTACGCCAATTTCACATTTGAGTCAATTGACTGAACCATTTGAAACAGTTGTCCTCTTTAGACGTTCTCACAGGACGCGAGAATGTTGGTTATCGCATCCATTGTTATGGACTTGTCGGTAGAGAATTAAAACCGGAACCCGTTTTCCAAAGCGGATATCAGCTAAGGTAGATAATCAGTCAGCGTCGGGAAGAGACTCCAAGTTGGTATTATGAGTGGGTTCATCGACAGCTATTTGTGGACTCATAAAGTTGGTGTGAGTTACGTTTTGACGACCGCTTCCGAGAAATGCAATAATCTTCGAGCATAACGAGGCGTTATGTGTGCGCAAGGTAAGGCAATATCGTCATCAGCGGTTAGCAAGGGCATAGCAACTGATAAAACTCGTTGGTTACACAGTTCGACGACATAATCGCTCTCCTGTAAAACGGCTGGATTCCTACCAGGGACAGGAACAACATGCCCAAACGCGGCAAATGCTCTACCAGCTGAGCTACGAAGCCACACCGAAAGCTCAGAAATGTCACATTTTGACCTAGTTACCCGCTCCACCAACTGTGCTATATGGAATCCACCGAGTGATCCAGTTGATTGACTGACCAAGCAGGATTTATCGATCAGTTCACGCTGGAGTCCACCAACGCCATTGACATTGTAGCACTGATAAGTAGTTTGGCAGATGTGATAATTCAGACGCGATTTAATTGCTCGTTCGAATCCAGCCGAAGTGCAGATTTTTCGCAACTGGGTCTCTTCTAAACTGTCAAATATGCCTAACTATGTATCACTTTTATTACTTCGTGCGTCTTCCTACTACTTAAGTGATTGTCAACCTTTTTTGATCTCTCATCCCTTGTGTGGTTGTCAGAGCTCAGTCTGCATTGATCATACACGCATACTTGTGGAGATTTTGAATGGTTTGAGCCAATCGACATCGACTATCCGGTTGTTACCGGAGTAAGAAAAATTTGCTCACGGCCTCTTGTTTCTGTGTTGGGCGGTGTTAGCGTATTGTACGGTTTATAGATAGAAAGAAAGGGTGGATGAAAATAAACAAAACGACACTCTAGTGAAGCTGCTGGCTGCGGCCATATCAGCTACGAATACTGAAACACACTGAAGCAGCACTACATCATATACGCACAACTAGCAACCCGTGGAGGTGAGCTAGATTGACGGATAGGAAACCGATAGTACAATTTT
Organism: Paragonimus skrjabini miyazakii; assembly: GCA_014338405.1. Taxonomy (NCBI): domain Eukaryota; kingdom Metazoa; phylum Platyhelminthes; class Trematoda; order Plagiorchiida; family Troglotrematidae; genus Paragonimus; species Paragonimus skrjabini miyazakii. Next base: position 54,500 of record JTDE01000076.1, read on the forward strand.
TTCGTCACGTATATTCCGAGTGAATAGTGTTCTGAAACTTTCAATCGATTCAGCTCTGACCATAGGGGTGAGCAGTGTGTTCCAGTGTGAACAATTTCTAACTGTGAAGTGGTTCTGTCTGCGAAATAACTTGGCATTTTTCCGCCCAGTTTTGACGATTGATCTTTTAAGCATCCATTCTGGTTTAGTGGGAAGTGATGCATTAGTGGATAACCCGCTGAGTGAGATGTTTGGTAAGTGAGAATTAGGCCTCCTTGAAGTGTCTATGATTCGCTCCCAACCGACCTAATTTCCCGGTCTTTCCGAGTAACGGATTCACATGTGTCCGTTATTCTTCTAGAGACCCTTTTGGGAACATTTTACTGAGTGCCAACTCTTTCTTAAGGATGACAGATCAGATGTGAGCGGATTACTGAGGCAAACATAGTGAAACATACTTCAGATTGGAAGGTTCCACAACTACTTCCTAGTAGGTTCAGGGTTATTTGTGTTTTTCAGCCATGACAGCACAATTTGTAGACAGAATCAAACTGTCTGCCATTATAATTCCTTAGTCTCTCTCACACGCTGATACAAGTAGCTTTGTGTTGCCAAGGTAGTCAGTATGCCTTTAACGATGAATATGCCTGAGTCTACACTTGTTGATATTGGTTGGCAAGTTGTTTTCACTAGACCACTGGTTTAGGCAGTTCAACTCATCTTGTATGAGCAGCAAATTTCCGAGTACTCTAGAACACACGATAACTTTGTATCATTTGTATAGAGCCCCACCGGCAAGCTGAATATCCTGGGGAGTTCAAGAAGGAAAAAAATTGAAAACAGAGGTCTGGGAAATAATCTTCGTGGAACGGCACTGATAGTTGAGAATCACTCTGACAGCCCTCCATTCACTTTAACGTTGAACCCACATCTAGACAAATAATCTTTTAGCTAAGTAAGTAAGCGCTCAGCAAGGCCATAGCTACCTAGTTTCGGAAAAGTCAAGATATACCACATCTTTTGTCAGTTCTTTGTCGGCAATCACTATTCAAATGTCGTGAGCAATCAGCAGGTTCGTGATACATGAGCATACCTTGAGGGAACCATGTTGTTCTTCGATGATGGATTCGAGGTCTGCAATCCCTTCCCGGAGAAAGTAATCTCCATTACCCTAGTGGTAACTGAAAACAGCGCTAACGGTTGATAATTTGCCCGGTCATCTCAGCAGCCACCTTCAAATTTAGGTGCGATTGTGAGCTGTTTCCTAGCTTCCTGTAGAGGGCCAGTTTACAAAGGACGGTTAAAATTATTGTATGTGGCTTTGGTAATTCAGTGATGCAGATTTTCAGGACAACAGGTGATATGAAGTCTGGAGCGGGTGATTTGTGAGTCAGCAGGTTCTCCAATTTGATTCCTACCTGTAACACCAAAACTTGAGGGAATTGAGTTAAGCTGCAGCTTTTGTGCTCAGGAGTCATCCGCGATTTGTAGTTGGGCACGTTTACTTACTGTTTTCCCGGAGTGTTGGCCGGCTCTGCATCCCTGTCGGTCAATCCACCTGAGGTTTGCAGTTGTGAAATGCCAGCCTTACTCATCGTACGTGCTACGACTTCGCTTATGATTCATTTTCAAGTTTAGAGAAGGGCTGAGTTGACAGTACAATTAATCCATTCTGATAACAGTCGTGGCACGATTGTGACACATGACATACTGAATAAACGCAAGTTGAGTTTGACATAGTTGTTACCTGTTCCAAGCTGAACGCTACATTACAATCAGACATTTGGTTCTGTCCCTTGGGCTTATCTGCCTTCTCTTAGGCGGCTGTCAGTTTAATGAAACGTGGCTGTTAGCGGCATGAGAATCTTCCTCGACGACGAGTCTCCAGTGGTCCTGTAGGCTTAGTAGGATCATGGGGACAGGGCATTCAATCCTGCTGACCTGTTTCATTAGGACTGTGAAATTTGCCATATAATAAAACTTCAGCTTTGTATTTTGCGAAGTATACGGTCCATTTTAGTGCAGATAGCTGATTTCAGTTATCCAATCAATACAAGATGGCGCCTGATCTATTTTGACTATGCCGAAATTTCCCGGCTTCCTTTACTAATTTGAAGTTTTGACTAGGTGATTGTGATTGAACTCTTGTAGTAACAATCTTTGGATGCAACTTAATAATGGTATAATAAACAAAAAGCTGTGCAAGGCCGTTTCGACATCCCCATATGTAGAAGGTTATCTGTACCTTACTCCAAATTCTGAAAGATCCAGTGGAACCCTGTCAGGAATATTGGAGATTTTCAGGTACTATCCCAAATAAAGAGCCACACCACATTCCTTACCGAGTTTTCTATCATTGAAACACAGTTACACGGGAGACGGATAGTTTGCTGTCCCACATTCCATCCTTATATTAGGTCTCCGTGATGTCTACTATGATTGGTTTTTTCGGAAGCAGGTCAGGAAACTCGACCAGTTTATTAAAAAGTGAAGCCGCGTCAGTGTAAAATCAATACCAGGAAGCAGCTTCACTGCCTATAGAAAACAGTAAATGCATCTGTTGAGGAGATTCGTCGATGGAGAAGAGCTGAATCGGTGTGTTCCAGTGTACTTTAAAGCCACTAGCCTCTGCTGGAATGGCGGTGAATCGGTTTTTCTAACTATTGGATTGAATATAGCATCTACATGAAGATTACCCGTGGTAACAGTAAGAGAAATAGTACTGGATTTTATGCTTATGCAAAACTCCGTTCACTTCCACCAGATGTTTCTAGGTCTGTCAGAATTGTACCTGTTGCATACGCGTCAGGGTTGTCTGTATGCCCAACACTCGTGCTGTGACTCAAGCTGCGTTCTGACTAGTCGACCCTTCAACGACTAACGACTCATTTGTCAACGCACATAAGAATGACGTTACCGCTTGTAAGTACGAAAATATCGTTTGTACACAACAACGGATAAAGTCGAGGCGCACCTATCAAAGCTGTGTACGTATCCGCTGTAGAAGGATGGGTTTGATTCGACGAAATATACGTGTATCATATTCAGACATAACGTGGAATATGCGGACAGCTTTCAAGAGGGCAGTAAACTTTGTTTGATGATTTTGTCCAGGGTTGTTAAAGCCTGTTGAAACTGCAAACACAACGTCTTCCTTAGTACGCTTTTCGTTCACCATATCCTGGATATAAAACTAAAGTTTTCCCAGGAGGACTTCAGAATTTGTCCTTAAACCAACGCAAACCTGCATTTTGAAGGGTCCAGTACACATCTGTCTACGAAGCACTACATATATAAGTTAACCTGTAGCGCATTTATCAACAGTCTTGAGAACCTTCCACGTACAACAATTTCTGAAAGTAAACACGATATTTTCAATTATTAATCTGATAATTATCAATATGATTTTATGCCGAATACTAACACCAAGTATCTAAGCGCAAAACGTATCTGGACATTACTGCAGGGTAACTGGGATAAAATAGGGAAGGAAAAATTTATGATTCATCCCAACGATAACACCTGTATGCATGACTTAAAGCGAAGTACTTTTGCGTTAAGAATGTCGGAAGAAAAAGCAGATATCTTAGAAAGTACAAAATAAAAGTGTGAACCTCGAAACTATCACGATAATGACAACGTTTTTAACCACAGTTTTAGGGGCACAGTGTGCTACTTGTGTCTGTCGTAACCCGTATAAATCAGTGTACCAAACTTATCGGTAAAGCTTAACGAGAGGTCATCTTTCCGAAATAATACTAAGTGGAATCATTTAATAAGTTTATGTTGAGCAATTGGGGTTTGAATCTTACTAATGAAACTCTGAGAGGAACATGCATTACGCACGCCTTTGACCTGATCGTTAAAATAACTGCAGTCAATTTGAACGATAAAATGATTTTTTCAACAGCACACTTCTTTATTCATAGGATAAGTTATACACTAACATCGGTTTTGTAGATGACATTTAGGCAGATGCTCAATGGTAATCAGCATACGCTGCAACAAAGTTTCCTTCGATTTTATATGCTAGTTAAAAAGCTATTTTTGATTACTATGGGGACGAAAAGTTACAGTTGTCCTGTGGTGATAGTGATCGGTAACGTCCAGCTGTCAAGTGATAGGCCAGCACACAAAGATATGCTACAATAACATACTGCGAACACCCTAAGTGATCAGATAATCGAGCGACACATATTTGGAGAACCGCTCAAACTAACAAGCTGACTGCTCATGTGAATTTGCCTTACTGTGAGTCCTAAATTAAGCTATTGGTAAATTTTTAATTTGCTAGGTGACGCTGTGCTATATTCTTCTCTGAATGTGTTTCTGAACTATCAAACCTGAACCATCTGATGTATATCTTGCGTTCTTTTCTTGAGCCGAGTGTTTCTTATATCGATTCAACATGCTGATTTATAGAACACTGGAAGCGAGTTGAAATCATTTCTACTAATCACACTACAATCTTCATTTTTGCTCATACATGGTCCAGATTCTGACAGATCCGTAAAATGTTTACTGTAGTTGGGTCATAATCGTACAACTAATAATTAACATAATTATTAGTGTACTTTAAGCATCTTAATCCGTGCAACACATGTACAGCAAGAATATTTTGGTAGGTCACAAAAAATTGCTCCCAAGTTAATTAATAAACTTTATAATGGTGGCATTTTTTCAGTTTATCGAAGAGATTATGGCGTAAACTAAACAGTTTACCCGACGAATTCACAGATAACAGGTAGCCATATATTGAATCAAAATTTGCATACAAATAATTTGCTTTCCACAAAGTGCTTGGTAGCTTTGGGTTTATGCCTCATCCGACGTTCTGAAACGCAATCCTTTGGATAAAAATGGAAAAAAATTGTTTTCCTTGACACGTCACAAAAGAACACTAATTCGACTGCAGAAAAGTTGCCTCACTGAATAGGAAGAACAGACCCGTCAGCTGTTGGATAATCTTGAGACAAATCAACATCTTGTTCAGTTAATGTGCTGACTTATCGTTAAACTGGATCACTGACAAGCAGTTTAGTTACTTCTGAAACGTGGAAAAATTAGAGGAACTGATCTGCACATTGTAAAAGAAATTGTTTCTCTGCTTTGATAAGAAGTGTCTTTGTGCACGAAATCACAAATTTTCCAGGTTGATAAAGTGCGATTGCCCCCGGTTACTATTATTATTACTGCGTGGTATTTCGAGCTTGAGGAGTAAAATGCCAATGACGTTCATAATATTACTGAGACAAAATTTAGAACATTTAATAAACCCACAAAATGTCAAAAGTTGCTAAGTCTTGGCGCGCTTTACTTACATATAAGATCCTTCAGAGTAATCGATTAAACAGCTACACATGACATTTCATGTTTCTTTGATCATTAACGAACAGTTTACCCCGATCATATCGGAATATTTAGGTGTTCTTATATGGTTGAGACATATGATGTAAACGACTCGCTAACTTGCTGTCCATATCAAATGACTATGAACAAGAATAGAAAAGTCAACCGATTATACGTAGGCTGAATGACCATACTCAGTATAGTCAGTATCGAACCATATTATTCAAACAGGTTATGACGCATTATTGTGAGCTACTGGAAATACTTCTTCAAGCTTGCTATGGCTCTGAGGAGTAGACTCCACAGTTCTGCTTTTGGCTATGGAAATAGTCTGTACTGAAGCTTGGGAGACTGTGACAATCAACAATTACGTTCATCCCGATTTGTGGCTCTGTCTGGGTTATGAGATGTGTTCTGTAAAATGTCAATACGGTGTTCAAAATAAGTTGCATGCTTGTGCGTGATTAGAATGTATGAAATATTATTCAAGAATATCCCATGCGTGGCGTTTTCTCATTTTCTCTAGCATGCTGAGTAGCAGAAATATGTACAAATCTATTTTAAGAATTGAGATCAGTTTGATTTCATGCTGGTAATTGATTTTCTGTGAGTGTGAAACGGTATATTTGAGATTAACCTATGATAGTTTCCATCTGATAGACTCAAGGTGATCTGTGACATATCAGGAGATAGACGGGATGAATAGGCGGTAAAAACTAGAATCATTCACTGGTGAGTCGTTTGCGGGGTTTAAATTGGTTACTATCTATCAAACAAACGATTATCAGCCACCAGCTAATTCAACGGAAATATGTTAAATCAGAGAATTACTACGATCTTTTGGGGGCGAAGCTATGTGATTGGTGTAGAACAGTATCCACATTACACTTCAACTTGTCAGAAATGTGGCAGTTACTCAGAGCACACTGGAAAAGCAAACGTTATTGATTCCATGGGCCCATATACTTGCTAGTACAACGGATATATATTTAGATCGACAACCTTCTAGACTTTGGTGGTGGTGAAGTTGTTTAGAGTTATATGTTTAAATGCTGGACATCTGCCTTCTCAGGTAGGTGAATTAATTGCATACCTTGACGAGATAAGATTGAAAGGTATTTCTCGTCTACTCGTTGGACTGGTGATCAAGTTGATCAGAATTATCGATCATAACACGAGAGTTTACTTCTTAGTGACAAAGCAAGTTGTCCAGCTTTGTCCAACTAGCACAATAGAAATGAAGCGATATAGTATGTAAGGGGACAGAATTGTTCTTCATGGTCTCCTTCAATGACACAATAAAAATCGAGTCTTCTGAACGAGCTTCTTTTTATTTGCTGGTAGTTTAAACTATTCACTGAATCAGTTTTGATTGTAACCGACTTCTCATAGGGTATTTGTGTTTTATTTAATCCTACTGAAGGCTAATGGGACGACATATTTTACTGTGCTATTGCATCCTCGAGACATGTGGGTTAGTTTGGTCGGCATCCTCCCGGATAAAGTCGACCTATCCAATCCTCCTCAGTTGGCCTGTACCTTTAAACTTCACACAAATACCTGTTAAGTATTTTTCCATTAAATCAACATCAATGGTAACAATTAAAATCCATAGTAGAAGAAACTAGAGCTGTAATTAAAGTGAATACTCATGTTAATTGATCTACAGTTTCGTCCATCTTCACAAGTCGATGGCCTGATGGGTCTTATTAGATGATGCGACATTGGTTCTGTGTTATGCTTGTGAAAAACAATCATCTTCAGTCATACTTACACCACCCATTACTGTATTTATTAACAACTACTTACATTTTTGAATTAACCTACCAATCACAACTGTGCAGCAAAATATCGCAAACAGAACCTACATGTGTAAAGTTTTTCAGGGTTGGTGAAGAAGAACAAAAAACATCAATAATATCACTGTTGGTCTACTTTGAAAATGCCTTCGGGGATGAACTAATAGTGAATATTTCGAGTAGTTTGTATCATCCTTCAACAGGTTTCCTCCAAGGACTTATAGGTTACTGAAGTTAGATTTCATCAGTCATACCAAAAAGCATCCATACACTGTTAGCGTCGTTTTATGCTTGGTGAGCTGTTGAGTTGAGTTTAGATACAAATAGCAGGCTTCCCAAACTAACGTTTCTAGTTAAATTAGCAGACCCGACGTTTTATGATTCCAAACACACGTATGTAAAAGAAAAATCTTTTGAACTTGATTTCTATCGTCATGCACAAGCTACCAAAACTTCAATAGGAATTTTTCCACACTGTTGATCTAACGACTGAAACTGGTTCTGTACTCCATTCTGCAATATCACTTCCACTCTATATAAATGGGTGCAGTTCAACTCATCAGCTATCGTCTATTTTCGGGTTTGCCACCACGGCACATCGACTGTGTTCCTAAGTTATTCTGTTGTCGTTTACACTCACAACAGCCCTCCAGATTTCGTGTGTGCTACTCAATATAATAGCATACGGTTCTACTTGTCTTGAAGTTACAGAAACTGACAATAACACTGCTTGTCGATGCGGACAGTTTGTTGACTCATTCAACAGTTATTGATGAAGGCTGTTTTTGTAATTTTCCCTTCAAGAAAACTATGAATCTATTCTGCCTAGATAAGACTGACGGCCGTCCTGGTTTGCTGCTACTCACCAGCAAACATGTACATTACGTGACATAACACAGTTTGTCCCTAAAAGTCGTTGGGTGATCTCCATAACTTTGGGTTCATTTGTTTGCTTGTCTTGTTAAATAAACCTCGTGGTTTGATTCTTGCAGTGAAGCTGTTAGAAGTGAGCTCGTTTCGTTGAGTACATATCTACGACCAGGATGACCATTAATTTTGAATAATCAATGTACATTTCAGATCGATCATACCATCGCTTGTACTTTCTCTGACATCATTTACTAGTAGTATGCGGATGTTTTTCTACCGGTAACATAACTCAGAGTTTATGTGTGTCTTAATCGGGTGTCGATACATTGTGGCTACTTCGGTACTGTTAAAAATATATCTTTGAAATTGCTAATTCTCAGGGGTGATACCATGACTGGGATGTGAACCTCGCATGTTTGCAATACAACTATTTTGATCCGCATGCCGTTTATCGCAAGCTGCAAGTGAGTAAATTTTTGCACGCAACCTTTCAGTCACAGTCAATGGTGCGTAATAATCAGTTTATCTGATGGGTTTGGTAGGTAATAGAGCAACTAATCCGCTGACAAAGCTGCGATAACGATCGCCCAATGAAGTCAAAATTCCTGAGTTTGTATAACCCGATTAACAACTATACGCCTTACAGATTAGTTCCGGTAACAGATAGCTTCTAGTCTGTTACGGTTTTTGGAAACGGAAGGATTATTACGTTCAGTTAACTGCAAAATCTGTAGTCAACTATGACTGGTTTCTGATGATTGTCCGTCAGAACATATATCCCTGAAGTTGGCTTGCAACACAGATTGCCCACAACGATTACCTGACTGCAAAATAATCCGTTTTGTCGGTTGAAACAGAGAACCTGCTAGAACTGTTAGTATGCTCCCGTACTCTTTTGAGTGCTTGGATTTCATATGACAGTTGCAGATTTTTGGGCAGTGTGTGTGAGAAACTTGGAAATGACTTGTTTAGTAACCCGAACTTTGAACATAAAGTCAGAATGTTTTTGCCTCAGCAGTTACCTTGATTATTGACTTATTCAAAAACGTTTTGACATTTGCGTTTAAATAATTGTTACAAAGTTACCAAAAGTTTTGATCCCCCGTCTTAATTAACAGTTGGAAGATGACTGGATCTTTCAGTCCCTTTCCAATTGGTTGCCCATCGAACAAATCTGTCATTAAGCTTTTAAACTACCAAGTGTTATTTCTCCAGATGGATTCTGTGAAAATGTTTGATGATGTCCCTTTGATTTCATCACTGCGTCTAAAATCTTTCACGCAACAGTATTTAATGGTCCATATAACGCACCTTTCGGGGATCAGTAAACTAACCGAATATAAATTCTACGCATGCTAGGCATTATATCGTTATTTTTCATACATCTTACTAGTCGATGTGCTATACCATCTTAAAGGTTTTAGTTTTCAGTCTTGCAGATGTTTTACTTTGAGTTTAGTAATCATATCATGAAAAATCCAAGTTACGATAAGAGCAATGTGATTTGTTGTGCTGCTAGCTAATTTATATATATATATATATGTATATCCACTACTGTCATGTGAATACTGGTTTTGAACTCAGGACATGTTGGATCAGGGAAAAGTAGCTCGACACAGTTCTCTCCCAAACCACGAAAACAGTTTAAAAACGAAAGGGTACTTTTTCAATGGAGGACTGTTTCCACGAGAAATGACAGTTTACTCCCATAGAACACAATGATGTTAGTGAGAATCGGGGACTTGGGAGAGCCGTCACGGGCAACGTGCACTGATATCTTACGATTCTGTAGAGTCTCCAAATGAACGCTAACATTCTAGTGTCCCTAGCTTTCGACTTTTCGTTTAAATGAAACGACTGTCATTTGGTGATAATTAATGGCACATCGACATAACTAACAAATTGTCCAATAAGCAGTTTGATGGAAATGAAACGAGAAATTAACCCATTTGCCATTATACAGCGGTGTCTGTCTCACGAAAGTCTATATGCAGGCGACTGGGATATTGCCAGTGTGCTCTGTATAAAAAAGCGAATGTACACGTCTGAATCCAGGAGCACTAATTTAAAAACTGACATCCAATCTAGGAAGTGGAATATAAAAAATGGAGCTATAAGTTGTCAAACGATTTAAAAGGCATCAGTCATAAATAACATTATTTTTAAATATTCACAATACTAACCTTTGGATTACGGTGCAAACAAAAGCCGCGCCACTTGCAACAGGTCATTATTCAGAAGTATTACTGAAAAGACCTGGCACCCAACTGATGAACTTTGGTCCGACGTGGAATTCTCTCGGTCCGACTTGAAATCAAACATCCACAAGCACGCATACACCAGACCGATCAGGTTTAGCCGGCGGTACACTCGATTTGGCATGAAAAAATTGTTGAAGTAGTTCCATTTTCAAGGTCGACTTGGCAAGCTGTAGTCCATATTCTGCCTTCCGTAGTGGATCAAACTTCAGATTGTTAAAGCGAGATGAGGGGATGTTCAATGCTCAAATTATTCACCCGCAGTGAATGCATGAACGAAGCTGCTTTCAGTCTACTTCTAGAACGAACTAAGCCTCCGTCAAGCTCCCAAAAGACTTCCTCCTGTGATTCATAAAGATTTGTTTATTTGAATTCAACATCCAGTACGAAAGTTCAATTACTTTTCACGGACATTTTTGTAAGGAAACGATCTTGCTTTCGGGCCCACTTCTAAATGACTCATTCACATAACTAAACTCCCTCCAATAGTTCAACTGGTCTGTGCTTTTGAACCTCCTAAAGTAAAACTACATGTTGTTTTTGCTATTGCATTCTCCGTGGCTTATTAGATTGTTCGCTATTTAAATTTGGCTACTTTTTCTGAGAATTTCAAACCAGTTCAAATTTGTTTAAAAGGAATGACAAAGGGTCGCTTGTTCGAAACCCTATTATGAATATCTGTACTTGTTGTATTCAAACAAGGACAATGTCGGCAGTGGAATGTAAACCATATGTTGAGTATCATGAAACAAAACAAGTGATGGTATTCGTATGGCGAATCCGGTTAGTTATATTCATTTTTAACTGGTTGTAGTTTACAAACTTTTCCGCTGCCTGTTACAATTAATACAGTTTATTTGGCATGCCAGTTAACTGATTAGACCAAGGTTTGCTGGGTCATTTGTAAACTGAACATTTGATCTACAATTCTGTTTGCCACAGCAAATAAGCGCAAAAGAAACTTGAAATACGATTTCAGATTTTGACTCTTGCCGTTTCAAAGAATGTTTCTTCAAAAATAATCTCCTTTCGGGGAAACCATTCGCAATTATAGCTGAAAATGGACTGTTCGGGTGCACTCGGAATCCTTTGACTTTGACTTTGATGTCTTTTCTTTGAAACATTTTTCTAAAGATAACGGTTGAAAACGTTTACCTAGCAGGTGCACCAAAGGATAGATGAAAGCTTTTCATGGATAAGCGCAAATTTACCCAATGTTCGATCCAGGACATCAAGTTTGTGTGTATTTCAGCATCCGCCGTATCTCTGCCCTCATGTGTGACCCACTTGACCGATCACGTGATAAATAGATGCATTTATCCACACACTTTTGCTCCCATTTGGGCACACGTTTTCATGTGCTTACTGTGAGGATGTTTGTACGTGGCTGCTTTACAATTTCCTAAATATTCCGAGTTTGACGTAAGCAGTATGATGTTGGCGTCAGCCGGATAATGAAAACGCGCTAGCTAAGTTGGAGATACAGCGACAATACTATGCTAATGCACTGAATGGAACTGTAACTTACAAACGGAGGCGGCTTTTGGTAACGATTTGATTCGTATAAAATTTTGATTTCACTATGTAATGAGAACAATAAACTTATATGGCCTTGATAAACAGGGCGTCAGCATAAGATGGAGGAATCTGTGTACCTGACTAAATGTACAACGTATGGATGTAGGGTAAGTATAATTTTACTCATAGGATGGCGACAGACCGGTCGAACATCATTATAAAATATGACATATGCTTGCAGATTAAGACATCAACACAAAAGTTATGATTGCTGTGAGCAACTGATCACTGCCTAATTTGGATCACTATTAATCTTGTCTATGGTTTTCACCGTTCAGGTGCTTGTAACAATTTTTAGCTCATATTCATTGCTATTCATTAAGTTCAGTTGATTAGCACTCACTGTTTTCGATGAGGTAAAGATGTTGGCATCAATCATTAGCATGCTATGTCCATGGTACCACACCAAACGAAAGTACAATCAGCCTTTGTGATCACTATTTTGCATACGACGTCATGTCAACCATGGATGTCAGTCCATCCACATCCCACATGAATATATCTTCTTTGGTCTGCTGCTTTGGCCATCTAGTGCTTAAGTGTACACACTCCATGGAAAATGCCAACCAAGTACGGTCTCAGTCCGACAGGTAACAATGGTGACCGGTTAAAAACTTCAAAAAATAATCAACTAGGGACCAGTACCTGGTTTGCCTATGGCTGTACTGTCACCGCTAATAACACAGCTAAATTACACGTGATCCTATAGATTAGGAAAAATGTCCCGGCAATGTATCAAAGACTAAATTCATGTTGGGGCCAAACTTGATCTACTAGACGATGTTAGGCGACCCTATCGAAGGCGATGGATTCAACAAAATCGCTTTCAGTGACAACACATTAAGTGCAAGTATACGGAGGCGAATGTGGTTGACTCATCCTCTGTCATGGTGCTGATTTTCAGCAAACAATCAAACAAGAAGCTGATCGCAAAGGTTCACCATGGAGCTTCTGGCCTGCAACTTTCATGTTTTAAACCAGCTGAGTTTAGTTTTCGGAAGAAAAAGCTTGAGCCGATAGGGTTCAGTGTCTTGTCCAATGAGCTCATGCAATAACTCAAAAATGTAACATACAGAGCATATACATTTCCTCCAAATTCTTTGGAAGGAAATAACACTAATCCAGTGGCATATGGTCAGACTGGATTAATCGCAGAGTTTTGGTGCTGCTAACTACTTATCAAACCTTAATGATGAAGTCAGTTCGTCGGGTAGAAAGCTGGGAGTTGCACCGCATCAAAATCGGGAAGTAAACGCAAAGATGTAAGTGAGTACCGGTGGGCAGCCAGCTACAGACGAAAGATTAGGCTTAAAATAGACGAATGACTGTGATTATTCCAACAGAAAAAAACAGAGTAGTACTGACTGACTGAGTAGCCCGATAGACTTTAAGCTTATTGTAGAAAATGGGGTTAACTTTTACTTAGGAGGCTTCTGAAACCGTTTAATGTGGTAACCGATACTGTTCCCATTGATAAGTTGTTTCACGAGCTAGCCGCTCTATCTGGGAAAATTTGTGCCTTGGCTGAGGTCACCGCCTCGACTTTTGGCTAATTTAGGGAATCGAACTTGAAGCTTTGTTGTGACTTTTTAAATAAAAGTTGGCAGTCCCCTAAAACGTTATGATATATAAAATACCCCTTCTTTCGAACGAACTCCAGTTTGCCCCCCCCAAGCTTACTTCCTACGTTGTCTGTCTTAAACACGCAACTGTTCTAATAAAGGCTATTTGATCCTACCGAGAAAAATCCATCAGAAGCACAGGACCGGCGTTCAAATGATCGCTACTCACTTCTCGTTAGTGCTGCTAACATTAGCACTAATCTACGGACTTCATCGAGTGTGAGGTAAATGACATGACTAAACTGAAAATAAGTTGGTATGTATAAGATAGTCACACACTTTCATGTTTCAACTTTGTTGTGCCATCCTCTTTGGATACACTTTTCCAAATGTTGCCTCAAATACATACTATATAAATAAATGGACACCCAGGATTTCTTAGAGTTATTGCTGTTTCTAATTGGCAAAAGACTGCCTATTATGCGCGTGGCACTTTGACGCTGCTATCGCTCTGTATACCTACTGTTGAACAGTTTGTCTAAGTCTCACATTTCTGTCTTCTTATGAATGGCAATCTGCTTTGTGCGATTCTCAGGATACCACGTAGTTCCTTATATATCATCATTAAATAAATACTCACATACTAATGAAGTTGGCTGAAGCGCCCGAACAGAAACCTATCTCACATGACTATTTAGATCTACTTTAATGATATTCCCTATAGTATTAATGACTCCAGCAAATATGTATTTTGTACACAGTTGAATATTTGTTTTCTGCCACCACGAAAAGGAATCAATCATTCGGAATGTATAAGTACATCCTAACTCCTTGGATACCATTTTACAAGCATCTCTACTGTACACCAGCAATCTGCGTTCGAATTCACTGTAGACGTTCCTGAGTTCCAAATAGCCCATCTTTATTTGTAGACATTTGTTACTTTCAGTCGGGAAGCAGTTGAGGTTGCTTAACCAGAACCCCTTCCCATTGAGGTCCCATCAGTTGGCTGTGAGTGTTCGTTTTATGACTGTTCTGTCTGCTACAAACCGCTCGACCACCTTCAAGATGGTCGTTGTGAAAATGATTGAGCGGTAATGTAACATTTCTTTTTCGTTTGCTTCATCTTACGAGATTGTCACGATCACACATCAGTCCCTGAAAAAGATGGTTGTCTCAAGAGATAAAATAAACAAAGCAGTCAGTAGCGGCGCTAACATTTCTGTTAGTAGATGCAACGGTGCAGAATGACAGCTAACAGAACCCCACAACTTGCACACAGCCATCGTTTGCTATCGATTGTATACTACGGCGTTTGTAAACTCACCGTTATCCCTGTTGGAGAAACTCCCCTTCTGTACTAGTTTAACGGAAGCAGCTCTCCTTCGGTCTGTCCCGTAAACATGAGGATGATGGTCTGATCACCACTGAATATGGAAGTAATGCCATTCCTATAAACTACACAATCTACGTCTATACAAAATCCACGCTTAGTTGGACATTGTTATAATGAATCACATGGATTTTGTTTGTTCCCTTGGAGTGTTTTGAACAGAACGTTGTCGTTTGTGATCTTCGTCTCTGTACCACAACATTTTTAGCCTGGAAGTATTGATTGCTGGTGGCTCGCAGTGGTTCACAGCTACGATATTTTGTTGACTTTACTGCCAGCGAACTCTAAAAATAGACACTGTATACCAGCTTCGTTTCTGTTACAGCTTGTCAGTAGTGTATATACTTGTCGGGGTTTATATTGGAGCTCAGACCATATTTCCAATAGGCAACGGTTCCGACCTCTGAGCTATTAGTCTGACATTAAGCATGTTTGGCTGCATTCGCTTGTGAGTGTTATCAAGGCCGTGGTCTGTAGTGAGTGGTATTCAGTTCATATAAACTGCCTTATTGCTTATCAGTAATGAAGATATCCATCAGCATTCTCACATATTTTCAGGTTTTTATCATGGGTTACTCGCATTGTGTTAATCAAGACCATTAGACAATCAAAGAGGTATTGAGGCTCATCTTTCTAATATATTTTTTCACCTCAAAGCTAGTAATGTTCAAATGACATTGGTCGATTCGTGCACTACTTATTGGTTTTAATCATTATCTGCCTATTATGATTCGTTGATCAGTTTCTGATAGTCTGCAATTTTGTATCGGTTCACCGTTGTGTCAGATAGGATCAACCCCTGAAGAGCCAACGTGACAGTGAGCACGTGATCACTTTTCATACTTTCGCAATAATGCCATAGATCTTAAGGCCTTCCAGTACTTCGGTGACTTCCAAACCCATCACAAGTGAAGACTGTGTGACTGTCTATCTCATAGATTAAGTAACCTGACAAGCCGAAACCGTCATTCGTTCGACCCCTGCGTATCGTTTGAGTTGGAGGAAATTCAATTTGATTTGTGCCACTGTGAAACCATTCACATATCAACTCTTCTAGCAGGCAGTTTGTTATATATCTGTTTATATAGCGGTAGACAAATCAGAATGATCACCAACAGACCAGTCGCGTAGCCTTCTTATTAACAGGGATGAAATATACACTTAGAGGATTCAACTCCGAAGGCGCCACATTTCTAGAATACACCTGCTTAACAATTAGTGAGATAGGCTTGAAAAAAAGAAAATATTTGGTACGGTTCTCCAGTGCAGCTTGCAAAAGCATCTATTTCAGTGGATTACGCCGTTGGAAACTTTTGTTGATTTCAACAAAGCTGAGTTGCTTTTAGAGTGGTCCGTGCGGTTTTCATGTTTTTATGCACATATTGGTAGATATATGTTTGGGAGTGCATTTAATTTTGCCGGGAACGAACGAACGAAGAGTTATGAGAATTTTCTTAGATGGAATGAAGGGAATATTTCGCGATGGGCATCTGATAAAAGAAAGAAGTTAGCTGTAACTGATGAGTATTAAAGGAATTTTGATCTTCATATAGGTTGTACATCATCCACAATTGATCGCAGCTGTGAGTGAGGTTCAATCTATATGAAAATCAAAATCCCCTACTACACATCAGTAATCAAATGCGGCGCAACTAGTCAATGATTTCAATGGTTTCAACTTGGAGAGAGGTCCTAGTCGAGGGAGTTAACAAACAGTAACTGTGTCTCCATTTCGAGGCGATCAGGCAACCTGATCATGACTCACAAGCAAAAGTGGTTGAGCGTTCACATATGATAATTCAGTCGTGCCTAACGTGAGGTCAATGGCGCAGTGGTAAACACGGTTGTCTGCTCATGAACAGCATGTCCGTGGTTCAAATCCCGGCAGTGGTGAAGATACGCACTACTGATGAGTTCTAATGAGAGCGAAACTCGAGTCTAGTGCTTCCTTTCGAAAGGTGCCGACTGGAAATTTAGTTGTTGTCAACATTTATTGATGACGCCTAAAATATCGGATGAATACCGCACAGGTGTGGTGGAAGTCAGAGGTGTTAATGTTTGTATGATTTCGTGCACCTGCGTTGATCTCATCAATTTCTATAAGTGACGATGTGAACATAGTGACTAAAGGATGTATCACTGCAGCATTGAACTAGAGCTGATGCAATACCATGTTGATACAGGTCGAAAACATCTTTAAAGTTCCCAAATCTCTCAGAAATGACTTGATATATTGTTTTGATCACGTTCGAAGTCATCTGAAAGTAATTTAACGCACATGGGCGCCCAAGCTCCTCCTACCAAATAGACGCATTGATACCAGGATCAGTTACCACACATCGCATTAGGTTATAGCAAATAGACCGCACACTGAT
The DNA here is from genome assembly GCA_014338405.1 of Paragonimus skrjabini miyazakii. Lineage (NCBI taxonomy): Eukaryota > Metazoa > Platyhelminthes > Trematoda > Plagiorchiida > Troglotrematidae > Paragonimus > Paragonimus skrjabini miyazakii. Next base: position 71,663 of record JTDE01000076.1, read on the forward strand.
AAGTTACCAGTAACTGAACATTTGCAGCAGATTGAGACAGGACTGGCCTGTCTTAATGCACCTGCAAACAAACATCGTGGCAATCACTGCCTTTTGATAAGCCATTTTGGTACTGCATTCCATGACACATCTGTTGTAGTAATTCGGGTTGCTTAACGTGAAACAATTTCGAGCAAAGCCTTTCAATCTCCAACACATAAACAACCTCAACAAATCAACTAACCGAAGTCCCGGGTAATTATTGTACGTCGATGGGTAAAAGTCGTATAACATTACACTGAACAATCATATAGTAACGCAGGAGCACATTAGTTCACAGCCTTACATGTGAACTGGCTTCCGTTGATCTTGTCTGATTGCGAATAGGCTGATTTTTTTCGTGATGGGTAAAATATGTTTACTATCTCTTTCCTGTTTTCTACAGCTCTAAATCAAGTCATCCATTTATCGGCATGTTGGCTTGTGCATTTCAGTTTATAACAAAAAATGCCTACGTAATCGTTTTTATAAAACGTTGATAACAGTGCATCATAGCAAAAGCCGCAGTTATTCTGGTAAAATTTTAACAGGTTAACCAGTAGAAAATAATCATATGCATACATACTAGCTCTCGTTGTTTAATATACTCCTGAATCAAATATACGCAACATGGAATACAGGGACGAAGTGTTGCTCTTAACTAAGGCGACCGAGCGTGAATCAGCAGGATATAAATATCGTTCACAGAGTTCATAATCAAAGCATCAAGCATACTGCAGCAGATCACTTCACACCACGTTGTTGCATTCAGAAAGACCCATACTATATCAGACAGCTTCAACCAGTACTGGGAATACGGAAACAGTGGTAAATGACAGTAGTTTACGTATTCAGATATCAACCTGTTGACCTCGTTAATTGCCTCTGCTTACAGGTTTTCGTTTCGTACTTCGAGGAGCACCTTCAGACTGACGACTGGTCTTCTGTTGTTCATTATTTAGGGACTGTAGGATATAACGTTGTACTGTACTGCATGACTAGAGACACATGTCAACTTTCCCTAAGTGGTGTGTTTTGGTCACCAGAAAAATAAACCAATAATCTCAGTTTCGGGGTGATTTTGTCAGGCTCATCATACAACATAAATTGTATGACGTTAAAATAAAGGATAGGTGCGTAATAGGGGATTTTGGGTTTCGTTATAAAAATTGAACACCACTCATAACCAATCCTAGCTGTCGCAATTCTGCTGACTTTTCAGCCAGCCGCTTTTGAAAAGAAACACTAGAATAGAGTTCTGTTCTTTTTAGGGCTCATCAGTAGTGCTCATCGTTGCCACGTTTTCACAAGTATCCTCTGTCTCCTGTCGAAGCGTTCGAGCAACTCCAGCAATAATTATAAGCAAATGTGACTGATCGTTAGTATATGATGATTAAGTCCCGCCTGACGTGAGGTCAGCGTCGCGGTAGTGAACACGATTACTTCATGGAGACGTCGCCAACATGCTACTCTGAGCCTTTGGAGGGATAGTTACTTCAGACAGGCTCTAACTAGAATGAAACTCGAGTCTAGTGCTTCTTTTCAGAACGGGCCGACTGGGAAGTCTGTGGGAATACGACAGCTACGTTCCGTTATGTGATGTTCAATTTATACAAACGAAGAACAATTAAGCAAACTTAACTGAGCGCGGCAGGTTGACTGACTGCTGCCAGGAAAATCGAAAACTGAGTAAGCGATTCACTGTAACATTGACGTGCAGTTCACAGTTGCACCGCAACCACTGCCGACTCACTAGTGTGAGACGGCAGTAGATTCAGTGAATAGGCTATCTACTGAACACAACGCGGGATTGCGCGTCCTAACTGAACTCGCTATGTTTGTTGTTGGGGTACACTGGTGGATGGATTCCACGTGGCTCCGGGGCTGATGCAAAGGGCTTGATGATGCAAGATGAGTTATGCATGCTTTCGTCGCTGTATTCCTTGAAACGACATAGAATGATAATAATCCACTCACTTAGACAGAGGTCTAGACTTGTTTCTAATGTAATACGTTGTACAACAATATACGAGCAAGAGAACAAATACATTTTATATACTGACTTTGATTTAATCTTATAGCCGGGGAACTATAACAGGAAAGCACATGCACATAATTGTATGGAACACGTGTTTGACAATTTTCTGCGCAGCTAGCGATCGAGCAGATTTACCGCCTTATCTTCATCACAAGAAGACCTTATAACGTTAGAATTTTCTTCTGCCCACGGCATACTACTTTATCCGTCTCCAACTTCTAACATTTGTGTTTCTCGTTCACGGAGTGTTCACGTAACCAGCTGTTAATCTTAAAAGTCACCAGAGAGCATTTTGTCAGCTCTACGAAACAGCTTTATTCTAGATATAGTTTTCTTTCTGCTAGCACAAAATTACAAAAGATTATGTTTTGAATTGTTAGGCATTGTTACTTTGGCAAGAATGACATTTTCGAAACGGAGTCAGTTATGCGTCGCTTTCATCATTAACTATCGAAGTCGTCTCTGATCTCACATTTCCTTTTACAGAAGCGTGCACAGCAGTTTTCTTAATATCACCGGGTGTCGCCAGGTCAAGGAATGAAGAAGTCGCTACTTCTGTTGATAAAATGATATTTAGGGTAAGTGCCATCACGAATAAACACTACTTGAAATATGAACACATGAAAATAATTTCAGCTGTGTAGTTGGTTTTAGATGAACACAGATTCCTTAACCTGCAGAATACTGTTTGAAAACTGCAGAACACAGAAATGGTGGGGGATTCTTCAAGTTTACAGTTGACCAGCACTCATATTTGGCCACGGTTACCATATGCAAATAGTCTCGCTTTCGTTTGATCTGGTCGATAGTGCTTTTTGTTGCAGCCTGAGTCAATTTACGTTCTGGCTACGGTATTGTGAGACAACGGTGATCACAGCTGCCCCACTATTCTCATGTTAGATAAGACTGAACCATCAAATATGCAATCTTGATGGTTATCCAATGTGGAGCGGTGGTCAAAACGGTAGGCTTATGGAAGTTTGGACGACGTTTATCAGGTTGTTTATCAGATAATGTCAGGAATACGTACTATTGATGAGTTCTAACATGGAAAAATCCCCATCTAGTGTTTATTTTTTAAAAGGCTGGCTAGAATGTTTGTTTGAAGTAAACAACTGAAATCAATTGAGCAATGCATATTTTGTATATGTAGTTAATGGTAAGCAAGATTCCACAAACTTCCGTAAAGTTGCGGCGCCGACACCGGGTCAAGAATGGTAACCAGTTAATGGTCCAGGAATGTGGAGTCTAGAGCTATCAGGGCGACTTTATCGGCGATCCGTCTTCGTAAGTGACTCAAGCAAGTTCGGCAGTCAATCATATGTGAACTTTCTGCTTTTTTGCATTGAAACTGTTGAATTAATTAACAAAAAACTTCATCTGTTGGATTTACAAAACCAAAGTGAACAAGTCAGGATAGATTGCTGGTATGGGTAATGATTCAGTACAAGTTAGGTGCATGTTGACCGTTTACAAAATTTTTACCGTCGATCTGTCCGTTTGTGGGGTATATTTGCAAAAGACGAAATCACCTTCTAGCAAGAAGTTCCAGAAGCAATAACGTATACCTCAAGACGACATTTAACGGATTATTTTCGATCGGAGCTCTGATATTTGAGTCAAACTCTTTGTTCATTTGTCTCCTCAGCTTTACTGGTTCAGCTACTATGGCAAGCATGATAACCATTGAATGTTAAACTGAATTAACAACTGGTATAAAACTGGAAGACATTTGTGTGATCAAAGAATGTGGTATGAGTTACGTCCATGAATGTGTGTGAAATTGTTACGTTGAAAAAATAACTTCGTTTCTCACATAGAAAGATGAATCATTCTTGTTTGATCAAACGTCACGGAGGCCCGCAAGTTGGGTTTATTCTAGGTTTATCTACTGACACTTAACAGCTATGGTTCACAACAGGGGATAACATATTTAACGAACAATTTACGATGAACAGTTATAAGCAAAGATGATGCAAACGTGTTATAACTGGTCAAATCTACCGATCGAATATCCGCTTCCGTAATACGCGCTTTTCAACAGGTGAAGTTCATTCGGACTGGAACCCAGTAAGATATAACAGACATAAACACCAGATGTTTACCACCCTGTTGCCCCACACTGACAAAGAACATGCGAAGCTTCGAAACATGTCAGTTTATTTCACTTACAACTTAAGAAACACGTTTCAAAGTCGAACAGTCTGACGAACATGCTTTTTGCTTCCAAGCAGAAACGTTTTTAACCGTATGCAAAGCCGACCGCAATAGTGCACCATCAACCGATTTTCAACGCACGAAGAGTATTGTGTGTGTCTGTGATCTCGTCTCGGAGGCGGCTAAATTGTTTCAGCATTCGCGCTTAGCAGTTCCAGCGAAGCAACTAACCATGCATGTGTACAAAACTTTCAGTCTCAGCCTTTTTTTGCTCTTTTTTTAAAATTCACCATAGGAAAAAGAATTCCTAAGTACGGAAATGTTTATCATTTGTTCTCTAATACTGTTTGAAATTTATCTTTCTTGAGAAATTTTGACATATTTTTATTTTGTTCCTGGTCGCTCTATCCAGTGACAGCTGACCGTGATACATTGAGTGCAATCGTCTTCAAATTTCGCAACCAAATGTTAACTTTTGCAACAGTCAGGATACTTCGAGAGATCCGTCTACTGCAAACTCTGGTCACAGATTTGCTGCAGGCAAGGTGTATAGACTATAATCGGTTGGCAGTCACACAATGTATCGGTAGTCATTTCGGAAACTTGGATCTTGCCCTAGAATAATTGGCAAGGCTACACAGTACTCACTCGCGTAATCTCCGAATGTCGTTAAATTCATAATGGATTACCAGCCACGCAGTCCTAGTCCGATTCATGGTTCTTAATGTATCGTGTTGTGTTTTATATGTAGGTCGTACAACAACAAACTCATTCGCCAAATTCCATCCCCACTAAACAGGTCCGTTCCTATGCATGTACATTTCACGGTTGTGTTTGCTGTTCTCTCCGTTCCTGATTCCTGTTTAAAAGATTATCCGTAAATTGTTATCAACGCTGTTACTCCAGTTTATAATATCGTGTTCATGTGTACAAGTAGGTGTCGACTGACTAAAGCATATAACGTGACGTCGCCAAAATTTATGTGCTCCAGCGCCTTCTCTGGCGAGAACTAGTCTGAATGACTTACCAAAGTGATACAGACGCATTATGTAAAACCGCGAAAATCAATGTGGAGAGATTCTCGATTCAGAAACTTCTAAGTCCAACATTTACTTCTACTCACAAGATAAGTCTTAAGTAGCTTACGTTAATTTAATCCTTCTCTTGCAGATTGTTGTTGATTTCTTTCGTCAGCTGCTGGGAAGAAACGAAAGTTCACTTTCTCTACGGTCCTATTGATGAAGACAAGGGGGCGTAAAACAACAAAGTATTGTAAACTAAAAGGCAATAGAAAATAAACGGAATAAACTAACTGATCCAACTAGGTCAACTATGCTTTGTGAAGTGTTTGTAGATGACCCTTAAATTCGATCAGACTAATTCACATACTAGGTCATCTATCTATCGCTACTTCAGTTTTGTGTGCTGTGTTGCCCAGTGGGCATACTGTTAGAATTGGGAATTTGTGTGCGCTTGTACGCCTGTGTCAAGTTGTATGAGGTCGTCCTCTTTATGTAACAAAGTTAAATTGAAGTTTTCAATCAGCATACAATAAAGTAACATTTAAGAAAAATACAAATTATTTGCCCTTCAATGCTCACTCAATTTACTGACTAATTTTTTGAAGTTTGTTTTGTTTGATTGATTAAAATTGTCTATGATGAGCAAATTAATTCTCCATCTCAATCAAATCACTGCTCGGGAAAAACCATTTTTCTTCCATGAAGAAATGACTCAGAATGAAAGCTCGCTGGTTAAAATTGTCTAGAAATTGGCTTTCAAATATATACTTCAATTAGAACGACCACTGCAATAGTCTTCGATCATAGATTCTTTACTACGTTCCGAGCCTTTTTGTACCCGTTAGGGGAAATCTACTTTTCTCAAAAATGGTCCAGTTTTCGAAACATCACCAAAAAACAATTTTGAATTTTATCTTTTCACTTCCTAACATCCTAAGATTTACTTTGTGCGCACGTATTTTTCTCCGTCTCAGATTGACCCATCCCACTCCAGATGCAATTCTTCAAAGCTGATCAAAGTTTATAACTGCTGAGGCTGGTCTGCTAGGTTGTATTTGGTTCGAAATTGAGTACATGCTCTAACAAAGGTTGTAGTCTTCCGTGTTCTTCCAGGATTTTCGAATATCGTTACGTTCTGTGCTATGCGTTCGTGAGTCGTATAGCTGTTCGCTAGCCACATCTCATAACAATACCATTATCAACTCCGTATAATGTAAATTGTTGCACTTCTGATCTACGCCAAACTTTGACGCGGAATTTGGCATCCTTTGATTATCCATAAAAATGGCAGGATGCCAGTAGCCACATGCAATGACTAATTCAGCAAACTTACTGTGTTAACACATCTGTGAACCCTGACCGACTTAGGCATGACTCCATGTGTCGACCAGTGTAAAAAACAAACGACCATCACACTTCACCAGGTAACCTGAACAGAATTTCATTGTTGAAAGTGAAACCTGTCGTTTAATGAGTTTATTCAGGCTTAAAGTTAAGCCATTCCACTAGACTACTGTTGCACAGGCAGAACAGTTTTTAGAACATCCCTACTATATTGGGCAGCTTGGCAGGGATAGCTGAAGGTGCCAGCTATGGAAGAAAAAGGTATGAGTTCTTTTGTTTTGATAGAAACCGGTAGCAATTGTGGTACACAAAAACGTTATCTCACCTCCGGTAAACTCAAGTTACTGAATGATGGATGCACAGAAAATTAACACAGTGCCTCCTAAAACGAAACGATTAAAATTGGAACAAACGATCTGCACCCAGACCAGTGTATGTCGAGTAACTTAACCAATCAAGCACATCAGCTCTCCTAGAAAGTTAAAATCTTGAGCATATCAATATAAAAACAACCAACGCAAACTAACGCTTAAAAACACTATAGGTTTCTGTGTTATTGCTAGGTAGATAGGTTAGCTGACTTGTAACTTCTCTAAATCTCAATCACACCAACGTTGAGTAGTTTGAGTCTACTTGATCATAACATTGGATTCAAACCCAAAAATAACTTTTGCTCCATTCCCTGAAAGAAGTACAATTCACCGATGGCACACAGAGGATTTCAAACAGTTAATAAACACTAGTTCTCTTTCTGAACTGTAATAGCTCAAAGACAAAAGTAATCGATGGCTGAAACTAGAACCCACTGAGGTTTTCTCAAACAAGAGGCAACTGAGGTATTCGATGGAGAACATTGTGCATCCTTGAGGTTGACTGTTGACTGTCCTAACAAATGAACAATACAGTATATCTTAGTAAACACAGTGTGATGTTCAGGAACGAACACTCTTCGCACATTTCCATCGAATAGTCGACTGTTTACATAAAATGAGGTGGAATAAAAGTAAGTTGTGAACTCTGCTATCCGAAGAGAAGATATTGAAAGATGTTGTTGTAACTTGCTTATACGACCTATGAGCGCGTAAACAGACAACAGAATAACGGTTAATGAAAACGGTAGATAACGGAACGACGTTCAATGGTTCTAAACGACTGACTATGAAATATGCATGATTAATACGTATCTTCCCGGCCAACCCAACCACTTGAGACTAACGAACGAACGCAGAGAAAAGACTGGCCTCCGGACAGAGCTGCTTTATGTCATTCACTTCGAAGACAATATAATCACAAACCCGTTCTTATTTATAGGGTCTTGGACTAGCAACAAGCAAGGCCAAAGGGAATGGACCAGACAAAAGTCTAGACAGTACAGTCTAGGTGTGTAATCGTGATGACAACAACAGTTGTCACGAGGGCGTAGGTCGACTGTGAAGACCGGAGCCGCGCACGACCATGGCAAAGATAAAGGTCACTCACAAGTGAACTTTGTCACTTTTGGTCATACAATGTTTTCGGGGAACTGGCAACTTCCCGACAGACGTCGATGTTGGTGTCCGGCGCTCCACACGAAAACTAGTTGAGTCGTACAACCAAGGTTGAATAATCCCAGCGTGCACAACTTATACATTTTAGCGCTTGAGATTTGGCCGTGATTTCACTGGCTTTTCAGGAACGTTATATTGGGATCGTTTAGGAGCGGCGACAGGCTAGCATGCGCATCGGGGATTAGGAATTCATCTGTGCAACAAACGAGAGAAGAAACAATAAAACTAGTCAACCGACGAATATGGAGGAATTAAAATGATACACTCTGACACTTTTCGGAAATACAAAGTAGACGTTCTAGTAAGGTTCAACCAAGAATATTGCATATCACGTTTTGTAAGGTGTTATTTGATAGGTAATGATTTCACTGGCTCTCTGATTTAATATTTCTGCACTTTTTAGCGGATCATTTGTGGACATTTGCTTTTTTCAACGTGCGAGCCGCTGGCGGTTCACAGAGTGAACACAAATTATATCAACATCGAAGTAGCAATACGGTAAACGGGCATTCTATTGTGAGCCTTCGGAGACCAGGACTCTGAGTGGACAACTTCGGTCTAAAGATCGCAACCCGATGAACCTAATCATACAGTGTTTAAGGCAGTGACCTCGTGAACCTCACGGACGACCATGGACACATTCTGTATAAAGTGACGATCACTCTACTCTTACTCTGAACAATGCAGGAAGAAGTATTTCTAACGGGTTTGTTGCTTGTTGCCTGTTGGTAGACTGTTCTAAGCCCACTATTGACAAGGTGAGATCTCAAACCATGTTGTTGTAAAACACTGAAGTAACGCGTCCAGACAGCGGAGGAAAATCCGGTTTTCATCTGACTTTCACACAGAGGTGAAGTTGATAGAGAAATAATTAGCCGTGGACTTTTAAACGCGGTCGAGTGTGCCTACCATGCAGCGAGACTTATCGTGTCGTTTGACACCTGCGCGACACTGGTGCCACGCCTTAAGTATAATCTGCCCATATCTCCTTCATCTTTCTGTATCTAATCTCTCACTTGTTGTTGTCAAGTTGATTACTTTGGGAGGACCACAAGGCGGCTATCGGAGAGGCTTCGGGAAAACCTACCAAAATGTCTTCGCAACAGTTTGAGTAAGACTGCTCCGAGTGCGATTAGCTTCAACCTGCCTGACACAACTCCTTAAATAAATCCGGATGAAGCGTTCCTGGTCATCTACAAAATTCGTCAATCCTGCTTCAGAGCTGTCAGAGTGCCATTGTTATCAACAGCCGAAGCTGTTGCTATCAGATTCCACAACCCTTGCTTATGTCCCCAAAAACAATTCGTGCAAGCCTCCACCTACCCTAGCCAATCATTCCACACCTACTTGAAACCCGAGCAAGGGTGAACCGCTCGACACTGATGAACGCATATCTCGGGACAGGCACGTGTAACACTCCAAAACATTCACCGACACTCCCACCCTCCCCCAGTAGTCTGTGATTCGTACCACTCCTGTGATTTTTTGATCACCTATTTGACACGTTATAATTTTCGTATATAATTCGCATTTACCCTATGTAATTGTAAAAGCCTGCTGATAATTACCGAAAACAGCTGTTTGCAAAATTGATTTCTTATGAATTCTACGGAAATTTGGAGAGGATATTCTATATTCATTAACAGTCGACAGCTCTGTTGGTGCATTTTAAGCAAATGGTATTAAGATGATTTATCTTGCAAGAAACTTAAGAAAACGTTCACGCAGTTAATTGTCGTTTTTCGACTTACCACAATCTATTTAGGCCTTTATATATGAAAGTATGTATTTTGAGAGCGAAATTTTCTTCTATGACACTCTCCGAGTAGTAAAACGAGTGAACAAATAAAGGTCACGAACACAAAGCAATGTAATATCCTTCAGAACTACTCTACTCTTGACGTTCAAAGGTGACGTTTAAGCACAGGTGTGGTGGCTAATTGTAGATAAGGTGATCGATACCTCTCAGCGCTCCGGACTGGATTGAGTAATAAATATGGTTACGTCTAAGGGCCAGTACTTAATATATAATCAATAGTGGGTAAGCTGACTGGTAAAAAGATAGCTGGTTCGTGCGATTCAAAATAACTTACCTGTCACATTCATAGCACTTGTCGTTTGAGGAATTTTGTCCATTCAGTTTATGCATGCCATGAGAAGAACAATAACAGTACGTTCGGTGCTCTATTACTGTGAAAATATGCAAAGAAACAAGTCCTTTCAATTATAGTTTTGAGTCTCAGTTAACGCAATTCAGCAGGCTATTCCATAGTACCTACTTTTATTCGTTAAGTAATGAATATGTCACTTTAGATGATCCATTGTATCCACGATGTTGACGCTCTAACCGTATGGGAATACACTTTGTTTCGAAATCAGTTGAATACGGCTGATGCAGTTGATATTCAACCGTTTCCCATTAATAACAGAACGGTCGATAGGGAAATGGTGCTTTTCGTAGTATCGTGAAACATGCTGTTCGAAAAAATGTAGAGATGGTGGGAATGAAAAAGATGTATAAATTGTGCTTACTAATGTAAATAAACACTGAGTTGAAATGCTAGAAAAAAGTGAAGGTCGTATAACCGGTCAACTGGAACAAGTAACATCCAGCGTAAACGATCTTAGAAGAGCGAAGTAGCCATTTTACGCTGTTATGGGTCTTCTTCCCATTTATTCTATCAGAAAACAAACAAGATCGATCACGATACTCCGGAGGTGGTATGAGAAGAAAACGGAGAGGGCTGCAGTGATCGCCAGCCACTTCACAGAACAGATTTCAATTATCGTTTAAAGTGTTTTGTTAGTTGCGCTTGTACATGTCCGAACACGATCAAAAACAATACCAACAACGCTGTGAGAAATAACAAACTAAGAATATATTTACTTAGAGATGATAAGAGTTACATGCTGATCAGAGTCAGTGTATTCAACTGAACAGTGGCTGTTCTTGGCATCAACTGTGCACTAAATGGTTGTCTGTGGCACAGTGTTAAAACTCAACTGCAATGTTGAGTGTTCTCATATTCTTCCTTCTTCACTTGTAAGTAGAAAATCCAAAAAAGCGAACAAACGAGTATCAATGCCTGACGAAATAAAAATTGAAATCAAAATTCTAGGTGAGTCTGCGTGCACAAAACCTGCCAAATCCGTATTTTAAAACTGAATGACATTACAATCTCGTTAGTATGAAAACAGCTACTGAATCTTGCTACATTTATCTTATAAATAGCTTGAAATAACGCTGATCCTGAACGATTGTTGTAACAGTGATCATATTTGTTTCAAAAACAATTACCGACGATTTGTATGTACAACAAAATCAAATGTTTACCATGTGAAAATGTATTCATTATGGTTAACATTGGGATGAACAGGATTAAACACAAAATGTAGTTAGTACATTTTGGCGAATGATAGTGAACACCGATTAAACATTCGAAAATAGTCTCAACCAAATAAGAAGTTTATCACGTCAACAGGAACATATATAACAGAAACATTCCATGATACATACAAACTTAACGTTTGATTTACGTTATTTAATTTAGGAAGCATCATCAGAGAAGCCAATTAATCATCGAAAGGATGGACTTACCGGACTGTCAAGTTTGTATAGTTTGGGTGACCTTTATAGATCAAGCGCGTTAGTGTTCATAATTTGAAAGTTATAATACAATTTTCTAAACATTCATTCATGCAAATCGGACAATTAAAGCGTTTCACTAAGTTGTTATTACGTCCATTCAATTTGATAGCGCCTCACTGATTTTTGCAAAGTCGTCGGATTTGTTCATCACGGCCACATTTGATGATCAAATCTTTAATTTTCCCGGGGACGAGATAATAAGTTCCGGTGACATTTTTATCACTACTGTTTTCTGATGCTGGCTGCCTCTGGGGTTAATATTATCTTACTTAGGTTATCATTTCACAAGATATGTACGTTAAGGTCTGGGAACTAATTTACACTCCTATTTGAAGATGATACGGTTTTACATAAAAATAATCTCTAACCGTTTCCTCTTACCGTCTTACAAGATGAAGAGTCTGGGCTAATCTGGTTGTGAGAAGCTCGTTGCTTATCTGTTGAAAAAATATCACCGATAGGGCTGCTTGATTAGTAATAAAAATTACTATAAACTCTCACCCAAAATATCCCTAATCTCCAAAATGTTACCGGAAGCGCACAAACCTGGCATATATTTGATTCACTGTACCACAAACTGACCCATTGGCTCATCCGGTTGCTGGACCCACTACTCAAAATGATTGCTGAACATAGTCTGAAAGACTCATTTTCATTTGTTTATTCTCTAATGGATCTGAGACAAAAGTACATGGTAATAGTATCTTCTGATGCAAATCTATTCTTTATAAACGTTCTGCTAACGGAAATGATATCGATTATTTCATGACTTTGCAGTTCAGCCCAACATATCCCCCACACGGCGTTTGCTTAAAATTCATAAACTCTTGTGTCTGTATACTATGAGTATCCGGTTTTCATTCAGTGATGAGTTTTCTGAACGAATTTATGGTGTAGCGAGGAGAGGTCCAATTGGATCAGTTTACAGCGTATTTAGAAAGACAAGCAGCAACATCTACTCACACTACAGAGCTGTATAAACGAATCTTGTGTGTGTGACTCACGGGGACATGTTGATCAACTCTGTGCATAACTCGGTAATCTACATCCTAACGATGCGTTCACGACGAAAATTCAAGAGAATAACAGACTTTCCCTTTTGAAAGTGGAAATGTCTGCGAACGATGAGCGGTCTATCACAAGAACAGTACATAGGACGGGGCAGCATATTGATTTTGAAAGTTTTGCACCAATATCGCTCAAGCGTGGTCTCGTTCAAACCCACTTCAGTAGAATTCGCAGAATTTGCTCGCCCGAGACGATCGAGGAGGAATCAGCTTTCATCTACCAAACACTGATGCACAATGGATACCCCGCGCGCTTCATCTCGAAATACACTAGAGAAAGATTGAAACGGTCAGTATCAGAAACAGTGCCCCGCAGACCTGTGTATATAATCTGCCATACAAGGGTGAGGATGTAACCACCCTCGTCCAACGTAGACTAAAGTATACTCTCAGAGCTGCGTACAACACGGCAGAATTAAGACTGATCAACCAGATGACATGGCTGCACTGCAAACCGAGGAATGACCCAAGCAACTCACTTGCCAAATCCAACATTATTTATGAATACACTTGTACTTGTGGAGTCAAGTACATCGGTCGAACGGTGAGAACGCTTGGGACACATGTCTCGAAGGGCATTTCTAAATGGCTGGCGAACAACAAGGTCGGCGCCGCCCAGTCTTCTATCACACGACATTTGGAAGAAACGGAACATGTTATCCAAGTGGAGAAAGTATTCTTGTGTTGTATCATCCAAACAACAAACACACTTAATTTTATTGAGGCCTTTGCTATACACCTTTACAAACCCTCACTTTGTGTACAGAAGCAAATGGTAGTTAACCTATCACTACCATGGTGTTAAGAGTTTGTAGTCATGAGTTGGTGTTATTCGTTAAGTAGTTACTATTAGTTGGATGTTTTAGTTTTGTCGATCACATAGGTTTGTCTTTCTTTTGTCTTAAGGTTATTCTTAAGCTATCCCTTAGCATCCGTTTATTTCCGCGTGCCTCACTTTTAGACCGATATTGTCTGCATCGTTAGTTTCTTAGTGGATCAGTTTAAAATTTGAGTTTGGTTTGTTTGTTTTCAACTAATAATGGTCCATTCCAACGTGACTGGTTCCGCTCATTTCTATTTTACGTTAACTTAGATTAATGCATGTTAACTGATCACGGTCCGTGTATCGCAAACAAAGTGATCGGTCGAAATGTCAATGCAGAGTGCATCTTGCGTAATTTCACTTGCAGGTTCTAAATTTATCTCCCATCACTTTTATATTCACCTAAACTTTGTATCTATCTACCTTTCGCAATAACAAGAAAATTAACACGTAACTCGAATTCCTGCTGCTAAACAACCTGAAGTCAGTGTGATATGGTCAACCCATGATATACATAAAGCAGACTGTGAAAAGTCAATGTGTTTACCTGTCTTCCAGAGTACCTATTCTTGCATAACACACAATCAGTCAATTTCTTGGTACTTATGTGCTCCACAACTGAGTGTACCGTTTACTAGTTTTTCTGAGCTTGTAGACAAAGGATTTCATACGATTTCTCCCATCTCTAATTATCTACCGAGTTGTTATGTAAGCCTTCATAAACAAACTGTCTTTTTTGTATCGGACTATCCTAAAAGTATATGAGAAACTCTCACCGAAACTGATGTTCTACGTTGCTCCTGCTCTTATGAATGTTCCTGGCTGTCCGCAATAAAGGTTTTTCTGTCAATATTAAGCAATTTCATTGTTAAGATTTAGGTGTTCAAACATGTCGCGTAAATTTCCATCCACTTCAGGTTTCTTAAACTGACATTTAATAGCGCCTTTTATTTCAACACGACAGATTACCCAACACTTGAGTGGTTGCACTGGTCACGAATTCCATGAGAAAATATTCCCACCAATCAACAATAAATCTACCCCTTGTTTGGTTATACCGACATGATGAAATAGCATTAAAAACACCATCGGTTCCTGTTCATCTAAAACGCTTTGGTATGCTGTGTACGGCTTATAATAATGTAGACGAGGAATAGACAACGGTTGTTTTAACTCAACTACCGCGTTAGTGAGTATCAAACAGAACTTGCAACTAATCATTTTCACGGTGCTACTTCCAAAAAAATATCGTACTTCCTAATTCAAACGAACAGAGATATGATCGAACAGTCCTTTTTTGTAAAAAAAATAAATCATAAAATGAAGAACCAAGATTGACTTGAACATACTTACAATCCTTGGTTTGTTCACAGTGATAACCACTGCTTGCTGGTGTTTTGACATATTGGTTCGATGGCTATTTTTGGTTTAATATTTCTTCACGTGATTGATCCAGCTGTTTACAGTATGCTTAGAGAAGATTATTAATATGATGTAGCAGAGAATAAATTATGGGTTACAAAACGTAGAAACGAAACAAATGACTGGACCATTTTTTCGACATGACGGAACAACTGCGTAGCAGAGATGGAACGTTTTTAAATGAGTCGAAGGTTGTATGACAAAGGTTATGTCTAGAACACCTTTAGGTAACTGAGTGAGTACACATTTGCATTCGCCTGATTCTACCATTATTCTGTTTTCTTATTTACAGCTGGACCTCAACACAAACTGGGTCTTCTTGATTTCGAAAAAAAACAATGAAAACGAATAAATGATTTACTTTAACCGAATCTGATTGTAGTACTTTAGCTCACGTGATTTACCTTTACCCCAACCAGACCTTAGTACGAACATTCGTTTGTGTGCACTCAAACTACGTTAATTCTATTGTCCTACATCGTGACCAAATAGAACACAACCAACTACGTAACCGAGTCATGTCTACGTCTAAGATTGCTGCCGATTATGGTTGTTCATTAAATCAAAAATACTCGAAAACTAACAAATTTCCCATTGATTCTGAGGCATGTCTTGCTGTGTTTTTATGTTTGCTGCAACATTTGTGGACTTTGACAAAAGGGTTCGTTCAAACGAAGGAGATTTTTATGGATATACACGTAGAGAGACGATCGGTAGATTTCAGTTTGAATTTGGCCATACCTTGTCACACCGGGCTGACGTGATGCAACAAAATACCAGGAACAACCGCAAAACGTTTCGTCTTGTTATAAAGTTCACAAAGTAGTAACTAGGTACCTCAAACTGCAAGCGTAACAGTTAATCATTAGCCTATTAATAGTGAGTAACCCAGTGGTGGCATTTATCTCAATCCAATCTTACTGGGCTAGATCTAACTGTCCAAAGAAACTGAATTATCCTTATAGAACGAAATTCGTTTGTAAATGTTTTTCTTATAGAAAATGCATCTTAGTGTTCTTAAGTATTTCAGTAAAGTGGCGCTTGTTCCCAAGATTTTTATTTATGAAGCCAATATGATAATTTTCAGCTTATGCTTTCTTTTCGTTCGATAATTAAACACAAACGAACATCTCATTTGTTCCACCACAGTTTAAAGAGTGCTGCAGAAGTTTTATAGCAGTACTGATGAAATAAACCTTCTCTAGATTCCAGTACCTGAATTTCGTTCAAAGAGATCAGCTAATTGTAACTGTAACGATGTATCTTTGAAAATTGTTCCAGAGGAACCAAATTGTTTCACCGTTGATGTAATATTGACATCTGACAAATAATTTTCAGTCTCGAAGCTACAGGAACGTTGGTTTTGCATTCAGTAGTAAAGTGTAACAATCGTACACGTTTTAAATACTTTTCGTTCGAAAGGTATCAGCGATCGATATATCACTTTTCCCCAGCGATCTAATATGATCAGAGCGTCAGAAATTAGAGCAAACGTTTCGACAACGGTAACAAAACTGAAAGTTGTCAACAGAGTTTGGCGAATTACTGAGTCCCGGAACACAATTGAAATTTATCACGCAACAAACTCGCGCTTGTCTTTTACAAAAAGAACAATTTTCTCTAGTCTTGCACGTATTCGTTTTCGCAAGTTACTGGGAACAAAACTATATCTTCTTCCCAGGTCAGCCTGAAGAAACCTTGTTGAACAATGCGTCAGTGGTTGCACATTGGGCATTACGGAATCATCATATTGAGAGGTTAAGCCGCATCTGTTCGTATTACACGAACACATCAAGGTAAAATATTGCCAATCGTTTCACATCGAAATGTGAGGTCCTTTTAGGAAATCTAAGGGCGTGCGATAATTAAGTGGGCAACCTTGAAATTGTTCCTGCTCATTTTAAAGTTCGCGAAAATTTTAATTAACCGGACTGTTGACTTAATTATCCAGAAGTAATAGAAAAGTTACAGTTGTTCCATAACGCTAAACGATTAACGGTGCACATAAGTTCAACACTTTTAAGCGGGCAATCAAAACTTCGAATGTCCTCTTAGTTGATTGATTTTCATCTATGCAGTCTGTAGAACCACGAAAATCAGTTAATTTTAAAGACAATTTTGATTTGTGGTTCGCCTTAGTTTAACGTCGTATAGTAAACGCCGACCTGCTTGTGAAAGACAAACTTTAACATTTCTGTTTTTCCAGGACTGACGTATGTACCGCCTTAAGTAAAATGCTGTTTCTCGGTGGTCCCATTGTTGACCAGTTGTTGCTCAAAATTTTATCAGGCGTCTGATATCAGCGTTACTCTATATTGACCAAATTAACATGAATGAACGGTTAACAGAGTCAGTGAAAAGCCCTAATCTAGCATATGAATAGGAGTATACCAGATATAAGTGGATGACAAGCTAGATAACAAAATGTTTAAACTTATCAGAATATCGAGAGTACAGTGGAAAGGAATTTGTAGATCACTGACCAAACTAGTGGAAGCTTGCGGAACGTACAGAATGGATGGATTGATATCAGAGTGGTTCTTACCTTGCTGTTCATTCATCAGGTGGTGATGTACAAGACTGTGAGTTGAAACGTCTCATTGTGGTACGGTTTATGACGTGGTTATTGTTGGTTTTCATTGTTCAGCCTACTTTTTCGAAGCCAATAGTCGTTTCTATTGGTATGTCCTATAAAAATGTTTGAACAAACTTGAGTGGTTGGCCAGTAACATTCGTGAGAGACTTAGAACTACTAACCGTGTCAAGCATACCAAGTGGGCGCCCTGTCCGACGATCCAATAAACAAGTTCGTTTTTATTGTTCACATTAGCCTTTAAAATGTGGGATAAAGCATTAACAAAGTCGAGACATCTTGCACACTAAATACGACATGTTGACGGAGTAACTGACCTGAATGCGTACCTGACAGGCTCAGCAAGGCAGTTACGAAACATGTACGGACGAGCGTATTGTAGGTGTGATAATGGATTCACCATAATTGTTCAACAGACAGAACTGGTTGACCTGTCAGCTTCGGAAGCTGTTATTCGAATTTTTACAACATAGCCGTCTGCCCTGTGGGAAACGTGTAAACTTCCATCGGAGCACTCTCCAAATGTTACCGTATATTTGGTTGAAGCATTGTGCTAACTAATCTGTTCCCTCTTCTATTTTTGCTTCAGATTCATTTTAAAACGTCACACACTACAATTTACGTGCATATGTACTCGGATACAGTAAGTCATAAGACGACAGATATAAAAAAACTGTGATCTTAGAAAAAATTTTCCTCTAAAAACAACTTGGTCCGCCGAACAGACTAGCTTAAAGATCTGACAGTTTTGAGTATACTCATTAGGTGAAACTGATATACACAACTTATCTGAACCAATTTCAAGATTTCCTTGCTCGTCCGCATTGGTTGTTGACATCATGCGTTTTGGGCAGAGCCCTTGATAAAATCCTTCAAACTGAGGTGACCTGGAAGATAACAGAATAGTCTAGTGACTTGCTGATTTGAAAACCTTGTTTGGTTTTTCTCAGTAGACAGTTAGTTCCACGACAGTATTCCAGCAATAGACGCGTACACTATACCGTGCAATGTTCACTGCTGGGTTGAGCTCAGTACATTCTCAAAACTAATTTTCAAAGTGGAGTAAAGCAACACATCGTGCATTACATTCAAAATCACCTACGCACAGACACGGCTATGATTGATAGTTTGTGCACTTGTTATCGGGGTCCGACTTGGGCGTATCTCATGCTGAATGGTAAGGTTCGGTAGTAAATTACGATGACACACCGAGTAGGTAGTTTAACAAACTAGATTTCCGATATGTTCAAATACTCATTAATCATGATCCCGTCATCGCGTAAACGCTAAAACTGTATTGGCCCCGATTGCTCCGTCTGACAGTGAAATACTTATGGATAATGAATCAATTCCTGTTTAGCAGTCAACTTGTTCAGCGTAAACACCAGTTTACTTTGCAAATGAATAAATTTAAAAGTGCGACCAAAGAACGATTTTATTTCATGAGGGTATTTCGATGAATACTCTGTTTGATGTTGGACTTCGCCTTTTGATCATCCGCCGATACGGATAGTAGTAACTTTTGCTGACCACTCCTCGATAGTCTTCTCCTCCTACTCCTAGGTATACGATGTGTTTGATATTTGCTTCTGCACAATTAATTACTGAAGCCCTATATCATTGCTCTGAGTTATCCAACCGAAAACCTACTATCGGTCTCTCTTTTAATTCCCCTCTCCACATAAAACATGTGGATCGCCCTAGTATGATGAGAACCATGCCCTTTGAAGTCAGTCTGACTGACCCTAATGACGGTAAAATACGACACCACAAATAAGCGTCTTATATCGTCAGTTCGAACCAGCCTAATCACAAGGTTTTCATTATTGGATACCCTAATAAATAACAAACCCGCCAACCAACCTTTCAGTTAAACAGTTCAATTTTTGACGGATTCTACCTTCAGCCGCTCGACGTGATTATGTCTTGACAATTCGTCCCTACCGCATTTAATGTACATCAAAAACATTGAAATGGTTTATTTACTTGTGTCCTAAATTGAAGTTTCAATTCTTTAAGCTTATTGCATTATTGTAACCGGTGCAGCTTGAGAGAACGTAGCTGCTGTTGATGGTCGTACTCTAGGCAGAGCCCAGGATAATAGCAACACGATAAACTATCAGAACTGTAAAACTACTTACTGTTTTTTTAGATGCAACATGGCAGTAACATTGTACATGTTCATCACCGAAACCACTTACATGGCAACCGTCTATTTGGAATCCATTGGCTGCATTAAGAATACTACGATTTGCTGACACATACCATAAAATATATCCCTTTGATGTCTTTGAAATAAGTAATCGCCAGTTGAGGGGTAAGTATATACCATTCAGAGTAGACCAATAATTCGCCATGGACCTCATTCAGCAATGCGTCATAATGTAGCCTCACTCGTCAATCTGCTGCAAAATCTTTCAGTTAAATTTAGTACATGTGAATATTTTACCAATAGCAACAGTTGATATCAGTGACAAGCATACTCGAAAATCAAATTCAGATCGATGCGGCAGGCTGTACACCTACAGGTAGCTGCATTTTATATAAATTCGCTCGTCCCAGTTAGTATGACGTGACACGGAACTGCTGTTGGATTCTTGAATGCTTAAGATATCTGGGTTACCAACAAGGTGCTGATGAAATGTTTACAGAATATGGAGGTAGACATCTGCTGCCGTTGTGAGAAGTGTATGTTTTTTTCCCTCTGATAGCATCAAAATGGCCTTGTGCAGAAAGTGTACATCCCAGTCTACTAAACATTCTTTTAGTATGTACAAAGCTCCAGTATTTCACAAATAAATGCTCTCTTTCTAGTGGTTATCCCCTCGACAAAAATTTGGCTCTACCTTTCCGTAATCGTTACAAACAATTCATATTTCCACTTATGGATTTGCGCACAGTTCTAAAAACGAGATTATTTTTATGGGTAACGTTGAAATACAGACTAATGGGGCACTAGTTATTGTTAAACCCTGAACGTTTAGTTTAGTCTCTTCTGAGTGATTGTGCTGTACAACTGGTGAACTGGAAATAGATACACTTACGGATAACCCAGCGGTAGGCAGTCATTAGGCTATCTGGCGTATATCACACTACTTCACGGTTATAGGTGAACCATAATACTCTCACTTGTATAAAACATTAGCTGTTGTGCCTATGAGATCGTCATTTGTTTTTTTTTTAAATATAATGGTATCACTCGTAATCTGTGAACAGGTTCCAATTCGTTAGTTGTATCGGCCTGAATGGTGGCAATCGACCCGTTCAGTTGGATTGATATCCCCAATATCAAATCTTCTTTGTCCGGTACACCTACCGAATTCGCCTAATACGGTTGGACAATAAGAGGGTTTGACTGTTCTTTAGTTTGCCAAAAGTTTATTATCAAACATAGCCTTTCAGTCCAACCTTCTGGGTGTGAAACACTTGGCTTTGCGTGCAAATTGTAAAGTTAACTGAATAAACTGATGCAAATCTTCGGTTCAGTTTCCATTTCAGACTACGTGAACATTTCCGTTTTTCATGATTTTTATGTACGAATCTCAATTGTTCCTGTATGTCCCATTGCAGCAGATTTGCATTTTGACTTGCGTGCATCGATGACTGACTGTTTAACGGTTCATTTTGATTTATTCATGCATTCACACATCAATTATTCACTCCTGAGTTCCACAAGGTATAACAACTGAAAGTCACTTGAATTGGCATCCGCATTCGAGCATGACATTGCTTCGTCTGTACTGAAATGGCACAACAATCACAACTCCACACATCACTGATCGACGACATCCGGCAAACTGCTGCAGCTTCAGTTAACATCCCTAGATAAGAACTGTTCCCGTCCAAACAATTATTACAAGTTGTGATAGAATTTATATTATATACCTCCATAACAGAAATACGTCTCCAAAAATACGGCTCAGGATGAGACTGCTATTTCAAAGAATAAACAGTCAGGCTATTCTGAATGTCTAAGCACATATTGTTTACAATCATACATTCGTGAAAAATCCTCAGTTACCTTCGTTAGGCACTGCTGACAAATGTTGATAAGCACACCGCAAACTGAAGCATCCCCCAGTGTGTGACCATCCTAAACTCAAAGTATACCTTATTCAATGTCTGATTCCAACCCATGGCCACATCACACTAAGCATGACGAAAGAATCACTATTGATGAGCTCTAATAAGAACGAAACTCGAGTCTAGTGCTTCCTTTCGAAGTGGGCTAGTCGAAAGGCCTATCTGAATACAAAGGCAGCGATCTAGTGTGAGTGGTGTTCAATTTTGAAATAACCTAATTTCCCGAACATTCACTAGTGACTCAAATCATACTCAGTTAGTTCAATGAAGACGGTGACTTCAACCTAACTGAGAAGTCCTGATCACCGGGTTATCGATTTTATAGAACAGATTGATCCTTTTCTTTCTCCTTTAGAAATGGTCGGGCACGTTGAACACTATTCATACAACGTGGTGGTTCAGCGTTTTGATTTGAATATTCGGTCATACCTATTGCGAGGTTGCTGGCGTTCTGGTCAACACGCTAGTCTCACGAGCATAAGGGTCAGAGTGCAAACTCTGATCCGGACAAGGATATGCACTACTGATTAGCTCTGATACGAGCGAAAGTCGGGTCTAGTGCTTCCTTTTGAAGTGGGCTAGCCGAAAGGCTTATCTGAATGCGAATGCAGCGATCAAGTGTGGTTGTTGTTCAATTTTGTAGTAACCTAAATCCCCGAACCTTGACTACTAATCCTGGAGACGGAGAGTGCTGACAATAGCCATTTTTATTCGTGACAGACGAACACAAACATGGATTTGTATCTATTCAAATGATGGTTGTCTTGAAATCGACGGACAGAATTTTACGCATTTTACGTATGACGTTGGACAGCAACACCTCAATAGATCTGAATGAGAAGCCACCGTGTATTTTGTCCTGATGGTCAAATTACGATGTAGTGTACCTTGTTTTTCCCCTCCATTCACTTGTTGCAACCAATGAACTCTTCGGGCCAACCAATTATCAATTCTACTACTTGCACCTGACAAAGTACGTCGAATTCTGTTCAAACTAACAAAATGCCTTTTAGCACACTAGTGTAGCATGCAAGCCGGCTGTTTCTACTCGGGTTGTCCGTTACACTTTCGGGCCAACTGTGGGGCAATGTGGAGACACCAGGGGACAGCGTTCTTCCGAAGTAGGGGTTCCTACAAGTCCTACAAAAGGAAACAACAAGAAACAAACATGAGCCAAAGGCCCAGTAAGCCATGCACACGACTTACACAAACGATAACTAAAACGGCGCCGACAACACAGCAGCACGCTCCGTCACCAATTCAAATTCAACTAGTGCGCGCTTGCTGGTTTCGGTCGCACATTACAACTAGCCTGCTGGTTTTTCAAGGTCATTTCACAAATCTTACATTTATCTGTTAACATCTGGTTGTCAAAGATTTCAAATAACAACGTTGTGGCATACACCTGACAAAACTGGATGTTAGGATGATTCTGCATAACCTGTGGACGAAATACCTTTTTATCTGAACTGAGAAAATATGGGAAGACACTTGTCTTTTATTGCCTCAAGAATCGTAATCTGGTACTGTGTTTGATGCGTAATGATGGCTTGTGAAATGGCAAAAGTTGATACGTCATAATCAGTTATACTGAAAATAAGCAGTCTTTTTCCTGCACCTGCGAACCAAACCGATGATAAGACCTCAGTCAATCTATTTCTTTCCGGAGTGACACTTTTTACAACCAGACAAAAATGCAACCAAAATGAACAATAACACAACGCCATGGAGCAGAAGTCATGGCTGAGAGAATCAAACAGATTGATACAGCAGAGTAAAATATGAACGTGGTGAATGCTACGGTATCCACAGATGCCACATAAAGTGTCTCGAGTGCACAGGTAAGTTTGTGACGTTTACATATAAAGCCTCTGCAAACGTGGTATGTACTGGCTGTTATACTGGAGTAAATAACGCAATAGATGACTTTTGGTTGTTTATCCAAGTTCATTAACAGTACCAGTCGCTTTGACTCTGTAAATGAGATCGCCAGTTATCTAGTGGTCCAATCTGATTGTAGTGAGAGCTATTCATCAAATCTCAGCGGATTCAGTTATACGGATACAACTTATCCAAAATATGTTTTCTGATGAACAACACAATCTCACAGCATATGAGCTGTAGCCAGGTAACTTCAGTCATAGGCTGACCATCAAATCCACATGAAAGGTTTACATAAAAAGTTATATATTTTGAACAAGCTGATGATACACCGTTGTTGAGTACCGACGTTGAGCATCGGCCAAGTTTCCACGTTTATCAACTAACTGTCAGAATGCTTACCACTGACTAAAGCACAATCCCTCTAGTCGGCATAAGACCCCATCACCAAAATACGTTACGGAACTCAGGTTCTGCAGCAGATTCGAAAGCTCATGTGACCAACCTTCAGAGTGATCAGCAACAGTAGCGGTAAGCAAGTTGGGTGAATGTCGTCCGCCAGCATGGCAGCAATAAATAAAAGCCCGATAGTTCACTTATGCCTGCCTACTTAAACTATACATAAGTGTTCAGACAGAATAAAAAATTGTTCTTCACTGAATAGAGACAAAGGCTCACGATTCGCCTTGAGGGTTAGCATGAACACATGGAGAAGCCTTTCTAACTTCTCAATGATACTTAGAACTTCCCACCAGGCTTTCAGCTAACGGGGAAACGCACGTGAAAGTTCGATGAACTATGTATAACCATCTAATCTGGAATCCAACTTTGACTCATTATGTCAATGCATTAAGGACGTAAACACAAATTTGCTTAGCTGTCTAGCCGAGTTTAATAAATTTAGCACAAAAATTCGGTAGACAAAAATTGTGGATTAATTTTGACTTTGTCGGTTACAGGGATTTTTCAAATGTTCGGAAGGAATTAATTTGTTCACTCGATACGGCTTTTACATCAGGAAATTCCTGACATTAGTTATGACAGCGTCCTTTTTGTATCTCAGCAAACGAACTGAAGTAGGAATTGGTTTCACGACCACCTTGTATAAGCCATAACGCCCAGATGTTTGTTTATTCCGCAAGTTGTTGGTATTTCAGTAGACTGACCTGTACGGCCAAAGTAGAGTCTGAATCATGTGAATGGCATTCGAAATTAGTATTGTACATCCGGTATGCAAACATGATACTAGTCATTTTCGAAAACTCAATTAATATACGTGATTATCCTGAACAAAACTGATCTAAACCCAAGGTCAACTGGAACGAACAAAATTAAATTACCGCGTGGAATTCTCGATATCCCAGACGATCATAAGTCAGATAACACAGTAGAAAGACCAACCAAAGATGGCAAACTGATAATTAACTATTCATATCAAAGAACAGTTTACAAAATGACTAGACCAACACAGAAGTATAATATGCTTGTACAAGTAGTCCCAGCATCACTAACAGCGAGGAACAATACCCAAACAGAACGCAGAGTCAAAGCGTACGATACAGTTTCTGCGATTGCTTTTAAGGAACTGCAAAAGCAGGTTTGAGCTGACTGAGACTTATGATGTTACATGTCAGGTGACGTCTAATTGTAAATTCAGAATAGGTTTTATTGAAGCTGCCGTCACCAAGGTAGTGCGTGTTTACTTGTCAGACCCGTCCGTTCGGCCCCCGGTGTCTTTAGTGCAGCCTGCTGAAATCTTGCATCGATGCCAACCTGCTTGTAAATATTTACTGTGCGAAACTTTATCTCATAGACGTGCTTTGTGGCTTCCGTTGTTTCATAACAAACATTTTTCCTCAAAAATATCAATGCGGATGTTTCAACCGCAAAATCTCGTGTGTCAAGCGGAAATCCAGTGAAATCCTCACGTAGATGACATACAGCCCAATATTCGTCAGTCAGGTCTCACCGTCAAAATGCAGTTTGACATGGATTGTTGAAAAACAGTAGACGATCCAACCGCTGTAGTGAGTTAACTGTTGTCTGTTAATTTACTGGGATTAAATTGCTTCACAAATTTCACAAGTAGCGCAAGCTGTTGACTAATGGTCCCTAGAACAGGCTGGTACTTGTAACTTACCTATGAGTTATGTGACTGAAGCCGTAGATACGGTTAGTTTCACCAAGCTTCAGAGTAAACAGACTTGGAAATGCAGTTATTCTGTTTATAGCAAATTATCCCTGCCCGACAACGAAAACATCTTTCAAGGCAAACACGCAAACACATGAGTGAAAACTGTATGGCCCAATGTTCGAGAGTAATGTGGTCATAAAAAAATTAACTTTTTCACCAAATCACTCGTTTGTTTGTCGTTCCATCAGACGAGGTCTTGTTTTCTGTTTCATGATCAACCGAGCCACTCTCCGGAAAATTGTTGTCATAGTTTTGTTTTTCCAGATGATGTGGACCACATCCGTTTGTTTCTGGTAAACATAATGCGCAAACAGTTTTTCGCGAAGTGGAACAATAAACAGCAGATGTTTTTACGGTGTGATTCTACTGATTTGGAAAAATATGAATATTATAACACTGTGAATAGTTTTCACTGGTTTACTTTGGAAAACGTTTAGGAGATTTATTTTTGTTTCTCACGAAATCCGTGTGAATCATTTGTGTTGACATGTATTCGGTGGTTGAAAGATTCTCCAAGGTTACCGTTCGAACAATATATTGTTAGTCAGATAGCCAGGCACTTAATCACTCAAGAAAGTTAATTCAAACAACAGCTAATCAGATGTGTTGACAAACGATCAACGCAGCTGATAAGTATCAAGGTTGAAACATATAAAATCAAACTCAACTTTCTTGTTAAGGAATACACAACCACGAATAATACATATTGCTGTGAATTCAATTGTTTGGGATTCCGGTGCCTCTAGTTGGTATTGACAAATTCCAGGAACGATTTACTGGTTGAGATGAAGCAATTGAATGATTGACTTTTTCGGTGTATATCGACAATTAGTAGGAGATTTGGGTTGCCATAAAGTCGATATTGTTCATAAATGATGGCAGCTTACGTAGCTCCGTGGACCTTTCTATTAACCGTCATTTTGAAAAGAAGTTTCCTCTTTCTAATCAGGTTGGTTTGATAATCTATAATATTATGATTAACTATATCCAGTGTTAAAGTTTTATAATTCGCAAATTCTGTTAAGACATTGTTTCCGGTTAAATGAATCACAGACAAATTAATGCGTTGACAAATGTGCTGCAGTCAATTTTCCGACGGAGGTTTGCCAGAGCAAGCGTGACATTACACTTATTCTACAAATACACAAAAATATCAAAGTATTCCCAAGAAAATTTTGCACGATGCTAACGGCGTTCTTCCCATTACAGTATCAATAAGTTTATGATATCAACTTCGAAGCGATCACCCACCAATTCTGTATTAGTCGGTATTTGCTGTAGACGGTCATTTGTCGTCGTCACTATCACTGATAAATTATTTCCGACTACTTAAGCTTAATTTTTAGTGAAAATTGCCGGTTGCAGTTAAAGAAAATTGCAGTTTTGGAGCTGTCATAACTCTGAATAGATTGCTGAATCTAACTCGTCTACTTCCTCCTTTTCGGTGGAGTGCTCTATCAGCAGACAAGTTATTGCATAAACTTTGAAGAAGCAGTGAGGTGGGACAAAACGTTTCATTCAAAAAATTCTCGTGTGTATATGTTTGCAATGAAGATCCGTGAATGTTTGGTCCATAAGTCCAGTTAGAAGAGACAAAGTTGGGAAAATTCAAAGCCTCAGTGTGACCGGAATCGGTCACGTGGACACCATACCTTTACGCTGTAAGTCCTTAATAGCTCTAACACCCAGAGCTTCACTAAGGTATCAATTCTTAGACAGAACTACAGTGGTAATGCCCATCGGCGGTTTAGTGGGTTCTGACGTGAACTGCTCGGTATTCCCTGATGAGGTAATCATTACTCCAGCTGAACTGGTGGATTTCACGTAAACCAGTCAAATAGTTGAATAACTGGGCTCGCCCTGTTATTTTTGATTTCTTGATTTTAGTTTGTAGTTTTTTTTGGTAGAGCGTTTGCCATGGTTAGGTATTCTATTTATGTAGCTTGTTTAAATCCATTCGACTTTTCTAACCATGAGATTATTTCTATGAAGTTCGTAATTAACTGCAGACGAATAATTAAGATTTAATTATGAACAGCTTAATGATTATCACATTTTGTTTCCACTTCTTGAACAGTTTTTAAAATTTGTCTCAACTCAATCGTTACAATTCACTGAAATCCACACTGTATGGAAATATGGTTAGATATCACGTTGCCTATTTCCGAGACAGCATTCTACAACCGTAGTTCTATTTTGGCTTCATGAAATGAGCTGCACATGGTTTGAACCAGTAACTCCTGCAATTAGCCCTCGATTTCACTGACGAGAAAAACGATCACAGACAAAAACACCAATGATATTAATTTAATACTACAGACAAGATTATTTGGAATGATGAAGGTATTTAAACAACTGGGATTTACGTCATGTAACATGAAGTTTGATCTTTTGTTCACATTATTTTCTCTACTTTGGCAATGTTAACAAGCAGAAAACCGGTAAATGTTAGGTATCGATCTGAGAGTGAGCGTCATAGAAAATATGGATATTGTTTCACGTCGGTCTGATAGTCGTTACTGCATAATATGTGTCAGGAAGTCAGACATAAAACACTGTTTTTCAAAAATGCAAAGTGGTAAGTGAATTTAAGTAACTTGGGGGGGAGTGGTGATCGACCTTGACAACAAGCAGCTCTCTGACAAACGTACTATTCCTAATGTTTTTTTCTACACAATCTCTCACGCTGTCTTTGACAACATTAGGCAATTTTGTTTATTTTACAGTGCGCCTGGAGAGTGGCGTGCGTTTACATTCAACGCTAGAACCTCAGGTTAAACACTCCATCAACTGTACCATTGGAGATAACATTAGTCAAGGCAAATTGAAACTTGAACTACTGTGTGGAGATCACGCAAGTTTGGAAATGTAAACTCCCTTCACTTAATGTCCGGTGTCTGGAATTTTTTCAAAAGTGCAAGCGACTACTCCCTGTTTGGATTACATCGTTGAAAGTGCTAACACCAACTGTATAAATGCCACGGCCAACCGAACATCATTTATTCGTTCCTCATCGTCCTCTGTGAAAACACTGTTAGAGCGATCCCGTATTTTATATAGTATTCAAAGACATGTTTATCACAAAACAAATGGCTACTCGAATACAATTATAATCGGGCACATTTCAAGGCAAGTGAACCGAGAGTTCGTAGTTACACATATAAGCAAAATTGAATGCTGAACATGCTGGACTTGCTGAAATTGCATCCGGTAGCACATGACCACTTCATCTAACCATCACCATTCATGCCCAAACTCTTGTTTCGCCTAGTTGTTTCTCACCTTGGTCCGAACTAATTGTTGTCTAGAAATTCCAGCTCCTCAGTGTTGTTCCTTCGATCTTACTGACAGCTGGTGTAAAAACCATTCCAATGAGACTCAGGCTGTTTTCTGCGTTCTGTTCTCCGTCAAACGGTAGAACAAGGATCACGACATCAGTCGCCAAATACATAGCATGCGCATGGTTTCGTGGTGGAGTAGAATATCGAATACTCAACTACACTGCCCTACATAACCACGAAAGGATGTGACGTCGGTGCATACGGTACGCTACGCGATGTCTGACCACTGTTAGCGACGTGAGCAGTTATAACATGCAAGCCGGCTGTTTCTTCTCTGATTGTCCGTTACACTTACGAACCAACACTGGGGTAATGTGGAGACACCGGGAAGCAACGTTCTTCCAGAGTAAGGGTTCCAACAAGTCCTGTAAAAGGATACAACAAGAATCGAGCATGAGCCAAAGGCCAAGTAAGCCAAGCACACGATTTGCACAAACTAAAACTAAAACGGCGTCAACAACACAGCAGCACACCCCGTTACACAGTTAGGCCAAATAACCGAGTTGAATTACCTTGTTTGTATACAGTGGGCTCCAAAATCTTGAAACGAGAGGTTGTGCATACACTCAAGATCATATGCTTATGCATATGAAAGTGTGTAGAGAACATAAACAAACAAAAACGAACCGACTGCCCTAGAAAAAATAACCCTTTATTTGATCGGTGAGCTGCAGACGAAGCCGGTTCTGGATTGTGTGGTCTACAAAACAAGATCAAGACAGCTCGAATACACCAACAACCAAGACCGCAAGCGAGCAGATATTGCATGATTTGAATTTTTTGTACGTTGACTAGTTTGGCCAATAGTTTGCACAACTGACACAAAGTAATGATCATGTTATCAAAATGGCAGAGTTATTTGGTTTCAGTTTAGCAAAAGAGGCGTGCAAACAACGATGGGGTTTAACACGAACTACTCCAACTATTATCTCATGATGGATAAAGTCATTAATGTTGGTGCATATTTTCATTAACTTATAGACTCACATGGCGACCTTTGCTTATGAACTTAAAAGCGGGAAATGAGACTGTATACAGTGTGGCATTCACAAAATCCAAATTTGAACTAAATTTGTGACTAGGCGAATTCCAGCAATAATCTACGATTTTCTGACCACCACTATTGGACTGTTATTATGAACGATTATGTACCGATTCTCCTGTTCATACTGGAGTAAACGACATGTTGGTATATCGCAACTTGTCTTTTTTCTATTCCGAAGAAGTGGTTGAACAGAAGTTGATTTCAGCGAAGCACGCTTATGAAAATTTTACTGACAATGTTACTCAGTTGGGCATATAACGGCGATCACTTTTGTTCCTCTTCGACCAATCACAAGCTACAGAAGAATTTGGGAACAAGATTTGTTTAAAACTTTGCAGGTAACATCGATTTTCGATTCAAATTTTTCTATGATTGTCCTACAAGTTTTGCTCTCATTGTCTGTTTAGTGATTCGGGCGTGCTGAGTAAAAATTAACGCTAGTGCTAGAACATGTAAACAGAAACTGAGCCTTGTTTCTTTCGAAGCCATTCATGGAGGCAGATCATGCTGTACTTTCAGGTCAGCATATGTATTTGCGCAGTTTAATTCCAAACAGCACATCTTGTACTTGATATTGACAGTCACTAATAATTGCTATCTTGCTGAACATGCCTGTCGAGAGTTATTTCGAACAACCTGCCTATCTTCGGTATACTACTACTTCCCTCTTATATTTTAAGCTGCCGTGCGAAAGATTCTACTGTTACCGTTACCAGTACGTTTGACGTACTTTAGCATGCCACAGTAATGACAGAAACGAGTAAATCAAACGTTGTTCTCCGGCAATATGCTTTTGTACAATTACTGACATGAAGGTAGCGTAAAAAATAGAGAAAAGTTGGAACTTGTCATTCGTGACATGTGTGTAAATAATGGGCTAAACATCTGCTATCCGGAGAATACTTCTTTCAGTACAGTATGCAACAAGTGTGAGAACATGTAACGTGACAAGTTCATTGCAAACATAAAACCGGTTAATTAATTAGCCAAGTTCATTCAAATAGTTGAATGGATTGTATGCGTAAATTTTTTAACAGGAAGAGCGACACACAAAACAAGGTTGCATTATAGCTACTGCGAGGGAATACAGTATTCAATCCAACACACAGTTAGGCGTTATGGTGTGCAATATCATCCTAAACCCCAAATAAATGACGACATGATGTTTTGTGAAATTAATCACATGGATGCGAACTGACAAAATTCAAGCAGAATGCTTTACAAAACTCCGAATTTTCGGCTGTGAATCTGTCGGTGTGATTCATGACCCAGTAGAATAATCTCAAACTGATATTAGATAACATGTTAATTACTTTCTGATGTAGGTGAATGTAATGAATATCCTGCAGATGGGATTTGCTCAGAGTTTCTGTAAGATGAACACCAGTTTAGGAAAGCATCCCGAAGAGAAATGCTTTATTCCCTTATTTGTACTCGAATAGCTCAGCATATTTTCACTTTCCTTCTTGAAAACAATGGCCGCTTCAGATACATCATGATCTTGAATATTTGCAACCTTGAGTTTTCTTTATCCAGCTTACAAAGACGGCAAGAAGACATACACTGGGAGATTCAGGCATTTCGTTTACTAAATAAAAATCGATTACGTGGATTTATCGTACGAGGATGAAACAACGAAATGAACGAACATCGTATGGGTGCACTCAGGGCTTGGTCAACGGTTACACTGCCACGACAACGAAATTCATTGCGTCAACACCTTTTGTCAACGGAGCGTCGGTATGCGACGCTTGTTTTGACAAAGTATCGAAGATTGCCAACAATAGGACTATGAACAACGTGTCGGGGTCAATTACATTACCTGTCGCGATCACATGTAACACGATTGAAAACAACAGAATTTTACTTGAGTGTTGTTATGCTGACACGCGTTGAGACAATGTCTGCACGAACCACTTGGGCATGTGCTACGCCTTCCTCTGTCGCAAGTTTCGGTCCGTTTTGCCAACAACTGCAAGTAAACTGGTAGGTGACAAGAGGTGTAAAGTTTTCTGAAAAGAACGATTGCGGCAGTGGAGGCTCATCCTTCGGATGATAAGCAACAAGAGCAATTCTGCTGCGGGATATGTACGATCAGTGGCAGATTTCAACCCTCGACTTGCATAAGTAATATTGTGATCACCTGTGTAAGGATTGGTAAAAAATCTGCTTCTTCGGCAGAGATTGTCGTTGGGTGATAGCCACTCGTTCCTTTCAATGAATTTCATTAACTCTGACCGGATACCCATTGGTAGATAGAACACTGTCAAAACACTTTCAGATTTTAGGTGGTCGGTCATGCACAGTTATCTTGTTCGATGAAAAAACGTTCGAACTAAACTAGGTTTATAAGCCAGGAGTGCAACCGAAGAGAACTGTAGGCACGGCGCTCTCCAGGTGGCTTTCAGATAAGCAGACCGATGAGTTATCTAACTCCTTTCCACGGATGACACAGAGATTTCGAAGAATGGAATTAAACTGGTATAATAGATTTATGGCATGAATAGACTCGATAAATATTAGTGTCATCCATATACCGTTTGTGAAGCAAAGAATACAATACTACAGTCTATCTTCAACCATTCCAGGAAAAATATCAGTCCACGTCGGGCTCAACGGACTGTCCGTTGCTATACCATCAATTTGTTTATAGGCACATCCATCGAACTCCAACCTAATATCATCCATACACATAAGAATCGTATCATTAACGTGGCTGACAGAAATAGATAAAGAAATATTACGAGTCTTGTTTTTCTTGTGTACTTCGAAACAAACGGGTCAATGGAAGCGGACAAGCAAAGTTAACGAACTAGTTATAAAAACCTTATATTCCAACATTTTTGAACGAATTGGATCACGTCTTATTCATGTGAAAAAATGAACTTGAGAATAGAAAATATTTTCATACGTCATCAATATGTTGATAGATGGACAACTGTCAAAGGAAACAGATAAAATGCTGAAAAAACACGGCAGGTGGATAACTTCAAAATTTTAGAATAACGAAACATTTACACAAAAGTACTAATTGATGAAGGCAAGAATTCCCAATGTTCTGGTGTAAGCCATATAGCTACAATATAAATAAACTTTTGACTTCATGCAGTCTCGACGCACGATCTGTTACGATAATAAACTGTATTACTGATCAGTACAAACTCAGCTTAAATTTTGACGAACGAGTGACTATTTTTCACTCGAGATTTATCTATGAATGTGGGTTGTCAGTCTGTAAACCAATTCATCATTTACGTCTTGAATACTAATGAAATCTTTTGGCTAATTTTCCTAATTCAATCGACTGGAAGAGCTTATTCAGAACAGTTTTGCACAGTTCCCCTTTTAGATACCAAAAAAGTTATGACCGTCCAACATAAATAGCAAACATGTTCAAACAACGAACATATAAACTTGCAGGAATTAAGGGTATTACAAATAAAAGGTGTATTCTTACATATCGCTTTTATTTCCAATAGCTCATTTGAACAAAATGTTGTAATAGTTTGAGGAAAATCTCTTTTCTCTCGACCTGATACAGGTGAATCACCCTCATATTTTATGACTTTCTACAAACTAGCAAGTACATAGATTTCGCAAAGGACCACCTTGGGAATATTGTGACAGTGCATAAGATATATTTTGATTGTAAAGGCGAATGATTGGACCTGCTATTCTCATAAGAACACTTCGTTGGTCCGTGACTGATTTAAGAACTGGGACATTCTGTGTAACTCTCCAAGCAATATTTAAACTAGGGCCTATCTACGCCATTAATTTATAGTAACTGGTTTTGATGTTCTAACGTTAGAACTAAATTTTGCTTGGTCATGGTTGCCATTGATTTGGTACAGCAAAGCAACAAGGAATGCAACGATGCACGTCTTTCTCCACCTGCCTGTCACATTTCATTGTATGCATATAATCTAAACTTCTACATGCTTAGACCGTTGTGGTAGTTTGCTAATACTGTAATGAAACCGTCTGCAGATCTGATTTAAAATTTACATGCGAAATAAAGTGTTTCTGATGCATTTGTTAAAATATATTGCTTTTTGTTCTGTTAGTCGATTGTATTGAACAGAATTACTGAGAAAATTGGACCCTCTACTTATGAAACCTTTTCAGAAGCAAACGTCATGTATGACCATAGTTTGTTTTAAAGTAAAGGACGTTGTCTAAAATCGCTAATTGTGTGTTTGCTTTTTGATTTACGTGTATGCGTGAAATATAGATTACCTTTTACGAAACAGTAAAATAGTTGAAAATCTGTTGCGTTCGCAAGTTCATCTACCGCAGTTGAACAAGTACGACGTAATTCTTCCGATTTTGAACACTTTCAAATCTTGTTACGCTGTCAAATGAATAAATGAAGTTGCATTGTTTCCAAGTTTGAACAGCATGACCATCATTCCACGATTGATAAAAGCATGAAACTACACTACTCAGAGACAGAATATGAGGAACAACAGGGCAAAAAGGTGACCACCTATTTATAAGAAATGTGGATCGGAATTTTCACAAGGCACGACAGGGCAAGTTACTATCTTTCAGGACAATGTACTCGGGACAGCTACCTAACTGGTTTGCTTACTAAGTGTTCATTCACAAGTTTAACGCATGCTTCGATCGGTGGAGCGGCACAATTCTGGGTAAGTAATCATTAAACAGTGTATAAACATTCTCTCTTTCATTATTGGACTGAAAAATCTGCACAAGTTTTTGAAATAGGCCGACTGAAAAATCTATGGAAATAAGACAGCTGTGATCAATTGTGGTTGATCTTCAACTTGTGAATAATAGAACTAGTTATTTCATGGACTTTGTGTGTGTCAATTCTATTGTATCTGTCAATTGTATCTATCAATTAGTAGACAATATAATGTGGATGTTACCGTCAATTATCAGGATGACCATCTATATGTGACAGTTAATATAAAAGACGGTAAACGTCTTTGTTTGTTACGGTTCTAAAATGTACCATGATTTTAGAAGGCACTATGATGTGTTGACATCATAATTGCGACGTTGTACGATGCTGCCCTAGTTGTAATCGGAAATTGTATCGCATAAAAGCTTGGCAGTAAACCAGCAACAACAATGCTATTGAAGCATTTGTGCACGCCAGTTTCGAAATGTTCACACTATGACCAGAAATTTCAATGTCCTTCATGATGCTTTGTTTTCGGACGCCAGGTTCACAACTACTGCTTCCTGTCTGCGTTCCAACTTGCTCGAGAAAGTTATTCATTGTTTAAACTTATTCAAGACATGACTTTTTATCAATCCATCAGGTTGGAGCAAATTGTGAAGGGTCACTTGATCATCCTCAGACGCCCCTAACAAACAAAAAGATACATTGCACTATTTGATAATCTTTGGTGGGTCGCGAAATTAAAAAAATAAAAAATAACTGCGCCAAATTTGAAATAAAGTTTCACTTATGCACAACGTTCAGAAACAGATAATATGCGTCTGCTGTCAACGGAACATTTCCATAACGACAAACATGATCAGCTATGTCAGCTCAGATCGTTCGCCTGCTCATTAGAAAACCAGTCGGTTGTTACTTCCCGTCATTCTTTCCAAGGGCGATGTCTACCAAATTAACGTTTTCTTTGGCTGCTTGAAGGAGTGAACTTCGACGACCATGTGAACTAAAACAACATTATTGTTCAACGACATTCCTAGAGTGGGATTTAATTACAACATCTCTGGTCAAAAGTTTTTCCTGCAGTTTCCTATAGGATATTCACTGGGCTCAGTTTCACTCCTGTATCAAAAATTGGGGGTGAGACAGCAACATGAAAGACACCTGGGCAGAAACTTGAAGTGCTTATAAAATGGAAAGTTTGAACAAAAACTACGAAGTAATACCACTTATCAATGTATCATGTCCATGGTTTATAGTCATCTGAATAGTCCTGTAATGACCGCATTTGCGAGATTAATGGTTTGCAATGAACTAGTTCGATTCCCGTGTCAATCTCAACATCCTACAAACAGAAGGCCGAGACCTGTGGATACAGTTACGAGTTGATTGTATTTCAGGTGAGACGCACTTTTGTAGGTGAGACAAGCAAAACCATTTCTTGAAAAATGTGGAACACATAGGCGGCAATCACCCAGCATCATTCCGGTGCTTGAGTCATTGAGAAGTCAGCTGTGTGACAGTTGTCACACCAATGACAGCAAGGTAAGCAAGACACCTCTGGTTAACTATTATCGTGTCGTTCCAGCCGATGGACTAACGTCTGTGGGGTGGAGTCATTCGTGAACTGCTAGCCTGTAACCTGCGACCACCAGGTATTTCGTGTTCTCTTTGCAATTAAAAGTAATCAAACGTAACGATCTTCTTACAATACCGAAATTTTGCATAATGTGAACGAAATATAGTAAATCTTTTTATGGTAAGTATATTAAATCAAATGTTGATCATAGCGTTCTATACTCTTAAACGATTATTGCCAGTTGTACTCGATAATTCATTGTCGTTTGAGGTTTGAGCTGACCAGTTGTGGGCTTTCATAATTTTCGAATCAGAGAGGAAAGTATTTTTACTAGTTGGTTAACCAGTCTTAGCCGACTTGGCTACAATTACTTCCACTCATACAGTTTTTTATCTTACTCCTTGTAAGGTGCACATGTTCTGCAAGACCTTGTCTGTTTCGACATAATTGTGCAAAATTATTTTGGATACAGTCGTAGCAGCCAGGTAATTTGAAAGTGAATGCTACCAAGCACTAAGATCCTCAGCTGGTTCAAAGCTGGACACTATATCTCCTCATGTGCATACCCTAACAACAAACAAGCTCCACCGACATAATGTTCTATTTGCTTTTCATCCTCTCTATTGGGAGAGAAAATGATCCTGTCGTCCTGTT
Organism: Paragonimus skrjabini miyazakii; assembly: GCA_014338405.1. Lineage (NCBI taxonomy): Eukaryota > Metazoa > Platyhelminthes > Trematoda > Plagiorchiida > Troglotrematidae > Paragonimus > Paragonimus skrjabini miyazakii. The sequence goes on from JTDE01000076.1 coordinate 108,771, forward strand.
GAGTGGAAGAAGGCTTATTACTGAATGTTTGGGCCGGTAGGGGAATTTCGGGACGAAGATGAGTTTTATTCCAGTCACCTGTAATACGCTAATAACCCATTTAAATCGGTTCACTTACCCGGCCAACAGTTCTCATAAGCTTTGTCAGTCTCTTATTGGTACAAATTTCTAACGAGCTATCGCTTGTTATTTAAGCCGTATTGTTTTGGGCGACAAATGCGTTAGCTTATACGTTGAAGAGGATAATGGTGATGACCGTAGTGGAGAAAGCTTCAGGTTAAATTGTTGTGTACAATTTACTCAGGCATTTCAGTTTCTACTGGGAATTTAATGATTTGTACTATTAGTACATTGTGTACTGATGAAATGACTAGAAATCACCCTGCTCTGTTTTCTTTCACAGGTTAATGAAATGTACATGCACAAATCCACAGAGGCATTTGAACATTTATGTTTAATCTATTGTTGCGAACAAAATTAGTGTAATGTTTCGTGTCAGAATTTCTTCGTCTATTGCATCTGCTGACAAAAGAAGAATCATCTGCTTTATATGGTGGCTTCAGCTGTTCAGTAGAGTTCTGATGGAATATGTGTATGATAACTTGTTCACATGTTTCGACAGAATGAGGTTCCATTTCAAATCGCTAGTCCATATTGTTCTACAGTTTCATTGAACTCTTTTCTAAACTGATGTCTTGTTTCACCAGATGGCTGTCAAGTTAAGGTTAACTTATTGGAGTTCAGCTCACAAACAATTCAACCAAGATGACAGCAACCATGTTAAAAACAAATAATCCCGAAATGCCGTCGTGCGTACCGGATGTGATGATATTTGCCTGTCAACATCTGCCTTGCATACGGAATACTTATTAAAATCACAACCCGCGAACATACTTCAAGGACATCAAATAGTGGGTAGGTATTTTGCCATAAAGAATCCAAAGTTTTTGTCCAGTTAACTAATCACTTTAAATATCTTGTTGGTGAAGGTGGTTGATGCGTATGCACTCTTACAGAATAAGCCAGGAGAGATGAAAAGTCAGCCACATGGGTGAACACTACTCGATCATTCAGAAACAGGGTCGGCCGCTAACTTCCGATCAATCGAACTGCCAAAATGTTACTTCTTTCCAACTTCCGTTAGTGTTCTGGTCAGTCAGTGCATTTTTAGTGTGTACATTTTCGTGATGTATTTGATGGATCACCATTTCTCAGTTGAGTTATTGTTGCGTAAATTCCCACAACAAGCAGGGCTTTAAGGATGATGAGCAGTCTTCGGTTTGGCTGACTATTCTACACTCAGAAACTCCTGATACTTCCGCTGTTATTTTTTACATGCCATGTATTTAACCGTATGTTTTGTGGCTCAAACCTAAAAGCAGTTATCCCTAACAGTTTTTGTATGATTGGAAGCAGTCGCTTGTATTGTTTTCTCTACTTAGCTAAGCCGTAATTTGAGAACTGAGGTTAGCTGAGACATGAACTGTTAATCAAGGCGGCCGTCTACACTCGGGTTAAGTGTTACTACAATGAAAGAGGCTCTGACATTTTTCTAATTCTAGTTTGCCATATGCCTACCCTGCGATGATGATGGCAAACAGACAGCTACCTCGGTAAACGTTTTGTCAACGTGATCGTGGATCACTGTACGGTAAAAAGCTTCTACAAGAATAAAGGCAGACACCTCAACGTTATTGTTCTGGATGGTCGACCCCTGGAAATAAGATAAAGAATACCCTATGTGTCTGTTCTAAATATACTTTCAAGGTAACAGATAAACCGTATATTGAAAGAGAAAAGCAAATCCACAGGTGAAACGGCATTTCTACCAGAAAGTTTTATTAACTGACTTGAGCGATGTTGGTGCTAACAGAGGAAAACTTTGTAAATATGTACATAATGACGATAAACCGATCTTATGTAAAACGGGGCCGTCCATATTACGGAAATGAAGCTGAGACAGTTTACGTAGACAAACGGCTGCATCAACCCAATCACACATACGAACCTTCGCTTGTTAATGAATTAATCATTGTGGCTTCATGGATACCAGTTATCAATATCACAGAACGCTGATTATGCGATGTTACACCAAGAACTGTCTGCCATTTTAAACTCAGACACCTGGGTGGCATTTCCTGGATATTTCACACCAGTTACTTTGATGGCTTAAATTAACACCGATTACAGCAATCAGTTATGTTAGTGTGAGGCAAGAAGGAATAAAATCTGCACGTGGTGCTGAACGTCTGATAGTGCACATACTCGATGAACCCAATTGACGGATGTGCCTCACAACTAGCATCTAACAAGTCTGTTATCTTCTGTATACCGTAGCCAATTACATGGTAGACCATGTTATTCTCATAGCCATACAAACTTGATATATTTCATAAATTCCAATCACACATATCTGTTTAGTGGTTCTTGTGCGATCTTCCACATACTGATGATAGAAAACTGTCAAATCCGAACTTTCTATACGCTGTGTTCCCGGTGTGGTCTTCTGGGCTTCAAAAGCACTGGGCATCACAACAAATATTACTAAGGATGGATACAGCCTTCAAAGTCTAGTTTAAAGTACGTGAGAATTCCTGTAGCCAAAGTAACCTTGACACACTTAATTGAACTCACTATTATTTATAACATTACTGTTCGCATTGGTATCACTGTTATCGTTACGCTCAGCCTGTATGGACTGCATAAGGGTCATATTTACAGGTTATATGATTTGAGGTGAAATATTTCTATGTACAGACGCGAAAAACCAACACACGTTGGGGTATGTGCATCGTATGAATGGTTCACTAATTTTGATGCTACTTAGTAGTCATCTTGGTTTCGGCTGAAAACGTCAGCAAATGTGTTATTCCTTGGAATATACCCACTGAACCAGAAATAATGCTGCATGAGAAAATTTTGTGTCGGCCTTTTCTCGAGGCAGTTTAGCCACATATGTAACACCAAACAGAACGCAAAGTCCCTGAAACGATTTCTAAAAAGTGGTATGTCTTGTGATTGCTGAAGTCACTTTCGTTGATTAGGACTTTATTAGGCTTTGACTGAAGGATGTGTCAAACATTCAGCATGGAAGGTCTGTTTGGGCTTGATTTGTGACCACAGTAGTTTCAAAGCCTAGGTAGGCGTAGGTTATTTTTTCGTAGTTAAATCGTGACTGCTTTTGCTGACGCCCTAAAATGCGCTGACGAACGGTTTCACATTGGGTATTGACAACTCTGTAGAAAAGACAATGTATTGATTTGTTTCACCGAGTTGTGCAACAAAAACACTCGAGACTAATTGTCAGAAGTCGATTTAACTTTAGACTGTATGCAGTTATTTAAACTTTCTAGACAAGCATTTGGTGCTACAGCCAATGTGTTCTACTATGAATCAGCCAATATAACAGGGCTCCGCGAGCGTTAATCAACCTTTCATGGCTATTATCTAACCCATCTGTTGAAGGACTGATTATTTTGTTTCGCTGTATCATTCGTTCAAAAAACATTGCACAATCAATGTTCTTCACTGGTAGCCAGTTACGTTAGCGATCAGACACGGTGTCAGATAAACTCAGACACTTTTCCAGTAACTAATGTTTTGCATTTGCATTGTCGCATACGCAGCGTTTCGTTTCACCCCAGATGGGAAGATTGGCAAAAACGTTTAAGGGAGAATGGTTATAAGAGCGGATTCACCATCCAAAACTGTAGTCAAACTTCCCTACCTTAGAAACAAGCAGATAGGTTCACATAATTCTTTTGGAAAAAATGTTGCACTGAGAAAAATCACTTGAACTTTCTTTCCTAGAGACTATTACGAAACTGGTTAGAGCATTAAGATGACATTCATCGCAGTCGGACATTTTAAGGATAACTTATGTCTATACAAGGAATTTGTGCAGCCTCTGCATCATTTCTGGTCATAGAACGACTGTAACCATTCCGTCCTAACCTTCTATTGACGCCAACAGCGGTGATGTAACATTCAGCCAAAATTCGGTCCATTTCAACCCAATTATGAAAAGTTTACAGTTCGTTCGATATGTACTTTTGTTGTGACAACTTATTTGATGTAGTATTTTGTCAGATGATATGTTTTGATGACGCCGCCTAACCCATGTTGACTAGAAAAAAACGATCAAAAAACTTGTTCATCATACCGTTGATCACGTCAGTTGTAATTTATTCGTGTATTGCTCTGTGTCTTCGAGCGAAGTAAGCTCAGATTTTCTGCAAACACATTTCGGTCCTTCACACTGGAGATCAGGATATGTGGTTGGTTGATTTGTGAAGGGTCTGTCACCATATTTATTCAACACTGAACAGAGGCAAATTGTGACTACCTTAAGACGACACCAACGAAGAATCTTCTGACTAGCGTCTAACGAAGCAATAAGTTATTCTGAGCTACTGTGAACGTTTATGCCGCTCCAGTCCGCAAAAACCACGTGCAGGACCTCGCCAAATTGTCCTCGACCTAATAGTCAAAACAGCTAGGGTGAATACATATTTTGTAACATAGTGTAAGTGAAGATTCATGTTTGTAAATCGTTTGAGTGAGACCGCGTTAATCTTACCAGTCTGAAGCAATTTGACATAGCTGATAGGAAAGTCAGAAGGTCGTTTTAGATTGAAAGCTGTACTCTGAAGTGAATGAATGCAATAGACAATAAACAATAGTCTGGAGTCTGCTCTGAACACTGATTGATTAAGTTGGTCGTCACAGGTCGAGTACGACACACCGATCCTTTTGAAAAGCACTTGGTAGATTTTCATTGGTGACGACTACGCCGCATGTTCAGATGAATCTAAACATCGATGTTTAAGTTTGACAACTCAGGAGTGTGACTCCTTTGAACAATACTTTCACTTAGATAGGTACCTAAGTAAATGCACTTCGGGTCCACCTGTTCAATCCGTGGTCTCGGATCTACTTCTCTGTGGTAGATTTGAAGGTTACATTGAAGGTACAGTGGAATTGTTGGGGTCAAGGTCACCTGGGTTCGCTTATGAGAAATGTGCTGGAACAGCACGATATTCCCAAGAAAAGTCATACAGCAGCGTCTTGTTAGGCCCTTCCAGTAAACTACAATTAAAAATGTTCTCAATCTTTTGTCTCATTCGTTTACACGGCTTTCTTTTTTGGCTCACCACTAATCAAACCTTGTGTTACTTGTGAGTAATGTGACAGATTCGGTAATGCTTGAACATGCTTAATTGTAAAATGTGTAGATCTCGGATGCACTCGAACCCGCAACAGGAACATGATGTGCTAACGAAAAATGGACTTAACTAAATAAGCCACGATACCCCAAAGGTAAACCAAGAAATGTTTGCGGTCGATGGGAATTGCTCAAGCAACTCAGTGAGCCGTATGAACTCCACCTCATGATCCAGAGAAGTGATTATCAAACAGAAATGGCTTCATATCTTGGCTTGACAGCTTAGCTGGTAAAGCATCTTCCAATAAGTTCATCTACAATTCAGTTCCTTGGTGTTAGTGCATAGTTTTTGAGAAAGTACGCATTCTCCCAACATTTTTCAAGATGCACTCATCAATTACAGTTGGCTGTAACCAAGCTTGAAGCCGAGTGCTAAATTAATCCACTATGTTTGCTATGCTGATTGCATGTCTCACATTTTCCGAGTTTTCGTCAAGTAATTACCGTTGAAGTCGGTGAAGCTTGTGTAACGCCTTGGACAGGTCGAAATCTCCGATCTTAATAAACCTGCTAGGAGAAATTTTAGATTACTGATGAGTAATCGGGGATTTGGTTAATTTCAATTTGAAGATCACCTACAATTGATCGCAGCCGTCGCATTCCCACAGATTTTCCAGTCGGGCCCCCTTCGAACAGCACAAGCAATAAACTCGACTTTCGCTCTCATAAGAGTTCGTCAGTAGTGCATATCCACGCCACTGCCGGGACTAGAACTCCGGCCATGCTGTCCATGAGGCAACCGTGGTTACCACTGCGCCACTGACATCACATTAAGCACAACCGAATTATCATATGTGAACACTCAACCACTTTCGATTGTGGCGAAGATAGCCACTACTGACGAGCCTTAATGAGATCGAAACTCGAGTCTAGTGCTTCTGCCGTTCGGAAGGGGCCGACTGAAAATTTCGTGGGAAAACGACAGCTCCAATCAATTGTGGGTCATATTCCATCTATATGAAAAGCAAAAGCCCCTACTACTCATTAGTAATCAAATACCGCGCAACTAGTCAATGATTTCTGTGAGTTCAACTTAGAGAGAAGTCTTAGTCAAGGAGTCATCGATTTGAGTTAACAGACAGTGACTATGTCTCCTCTCGAGACGATCGGGTAACCCAGTCTTTACTCACAAGCAATGGTATTTAGGCTAGTAAAAGCCTTATTGATACGCTCAACTAGTCTGCCTTGATATAGTAACTGAGCGAATTATGGAGCAAGTGGACTAGAGTAAACAGTACATACTAATCAGCTGCATTAACATACAAGTAGCAGTATATTTGGTTTTTGCCCGTTTAATTGATCATTGTGCTATGCTGGTTGAACGGACGCGGGTTCACCGCCTGCTCCTAGTTATCCCGAAAGGCTCCAACGAGTACAAGATTTCAATCATCAAAAAAGTGACGTTTACCATTTCCCGGCGAATTTAGCAAACCTATCTGCGGTTAAAAAAACTCACGTTGCCAAAATAAGCGGTTATATGAGATTCAACATGCGATATCTGCAAACTATCGGAATCCAAATCGATAACAGCCATCACATCTTCGACTTGATTCATTGCATCACTTAGTACAGAGAGTAAACAGTTAGTCAGTTAATCGGGTTAAGACATATTGAAGTTATATAGTTTTCTGTCCATATTATTTGCTAACTACAAAACACAATTACCGGCAGAAACATTACATGTGTCATCCTAATGAATATACGGTATAAAACCGGGAATGAACAGTATACCATGCGAAACATATTTACACAAACATACTACGAGCTACGTTTCAATGGGTAGTTCGGTCCAATGTCAATTAGGGTACAATCCGTCCACAACAGTATTCTGTTCAAGCCTAACTGAACTTGGTGTGATATAGTGCCGTTGCTCTTCCACTTCATACAAAAATCAAAATTTTTCAAAAGTGCATCTCATCTAAATTGACAAAAATATTGATACAACATTCTCCTAGTTTCATTTTTCACCCTCAAACACTGACAATTGATTTGGTAACAGAAGTGTTTGTTTTGTGAAATGAACCTGTCCAACGTTGTACGATACGGCTCAGGTCTTACTATCATCGTGTGCATAGTGTACTTGGTCATTACTCCCAAACTAGTCTAGACAGATCACGTGACTGATGGTAACCGTGGTTCTGAGTTTTTTACTGCATAGTACACAACATTGGCTACACAGGGATAAGCGACAATTTTGACAGTAGAGTTAACAAGTTTTAAACTTGACAGCGTCATTGAAAGAATAACACGCACAAACGTCGTCAATTATTTGTCTCACTGTCGTTAATTTTTAATGCCTTCCGATTGTGTTGACTTGATTAAAACTTTGTTTATCGGTAATGACATATCCAGACAAACGTTATTCTTCTAGTTTTACGTACACTATCTTCATGCAGCAAGCATAAAACAGGCACGACTATAAAGATTTATCATATGAACGTTGATCTCAACTGAGTGTAAACAATAAATAAGTCTGCAGTTTGGTAGATAAATGTACTACACATGGAAACACCTCAGTTATCACTTCGACTTTGGTGTTGCAAAGTTCTTAATGGCTGTCAACTTCTCCGGAAGTGGTTGGATTTCTTCATTACCGACCGTGTGTTCCAGGCAAACGACTGAACTGCGGCCAATTTGACAATTCTCACTACTCAGTTTTAGGACGGCTGCATCGATTCGTTGCAACACTGCTCGAAGTCTGTCCATGTGTTCCGACACTGTCTTAGAGAATAAAACGACATCGTCTTCGTATACAGTTACTCCCTCTTGACTCTTCAGAATGCGAAGCAGAAGACGTCTGAAGGTCGATGGGGCATTGCAAAGACAAAACGGCATCCTAAGGAACTCACGCAAAAGGCAGTCTTCGCTTTGTCCTTTCATGCCATTGGTAGTTGCCAGTAACCGTAGCGCACATCAATAAGGGAGAGTACTCTAGCCTTGTGCAGGTGCGCAAATATCTCCATCCGAGACATCGGGAACGCGTCTTTGATCGTCACTCTGTTCAGTTCTCTGAAGTCGACACAAAATCGGTAGGTTCCATCCGCCTTCCTAGTCAGCACGATCAGTGACGAAAATGGACTGCTTGCCTTTTGAATGATCCTTTTCTCCAGCATCTCCTTTAACTGCCTCTCCACTTCCGGAATCAACTTGAATGGTATCCGCCAATATACTGGTCTGTACTCTTCATCCGGCTGTAGGTCTATCGAGTATTCCATCCACGTACGGAAACCTTATTGGTCATCCGCGTTAGTAAATAAGTCAACAAACTCATTAACACAGTGCCAGATGGTCGGGATCGGAAACTCTGGCAGACATTTCACCGAGGCGTTGCCCACTCAGCACTGCTCCTTGGTCTCCTCGCGATGCAACTTCACGACATCGCTACCAACGCGTAACTCGTTCTTCTCCAGGTCTACGCTTGCTTTCAATCGACGTAGCAGATTGGCGCCGATTATCGTCTTTTTCACAGTCAATCCCTAACGTTGCGTAGCGTAGCCTGACACTGCCTATCTGGATCTCAACGTTCTGAGTACCCAGTACCTATAACGCCGTCCCTCCAACCGTAACTACCTGCCAATTACCGGATCTAACGGGCAATTCTGGTACTCTGCCTGTAATCTACACACCCACCCTTGTATCTACTATCGCGTTCTTTTGCTGCCCCTCGATCAGCACCTTTCTACGCGAAACGCCCCCATGATAACCTGTTACCACCGAAAAACAAGGATGAAGACGTATGTTAGGGCACTGGCGGTCAAAGTGTCCCCACCACATTACAAACAAAACAATGATTGCGGTGAGGTTGTCCACGTGTTCGTCTGACTTGTCCTCCTCTTGGTTCCATATTCATTTACAAACCTTCCACTACTCTACTTTCTATTCGAGCTCCTTGACTTTCAGCCATCCGACTTGCGTCCGCGCGGGTTGGCGCTGCGCAATTCCGACAAGCCGTTTAGTGTCTATGATCCCACAAGACTCGGCCATCTGAACGCGCTCCTGCAACTCCGGCGGCAAACTCTGGATAAACCGCTTCCTCACCGATCTACCTTTCGTTTCCTCATTTGCCTCCGGTAAGCCCAACGTCAACTGTCGTAATAAGTGTTGATAGTGAACCAGGGGGTTTTGAGTGTTGCAAAATCCGGCACCATAAAACGGATCCATCGCCCGTTGTTGGTCTTGTTCCTTTGTAAACTCTCGAATCATTGCGGTCCGTGTTTAATAATATGACGTTGCGGCCTTTGTTTGTTTGCTGAAGGCATAGACAGCTTTTGCTCGTCCAGTTAGCAATGTTCCTAATACTGTCAACAGTTGTGTTTCGCTTTTCAATCCGTTGCATGTCGCAATCGCCTCAAATTCCGACAACCACTCTTCCACGTCTCCATTGGAAAATTAGTTTGGCCACGGCAACTTCATTGCGTTGTGTTCTGGGCACGGCACTAGTGTAGCGAAAAGGCGTCCAATAAGGCACAATCTCTATTGTCCAACACGCTAGTCACCATGCCACACGCACGCTCGCGTTTTTGGATCACAAGTCCAGTACACAACACGCTTCGGCTTCCGCTCACATGTCGTGTGCACTTCTGCCCAGTTTGTGTGTGCGATCAGCGCGGTCTATCGGGGGGTTCTTCTACTACCATTCTTCGTCCGTTGGTCCGATTTTGCTGAGCAACTACTCATTTGGTCGCTTGTGTTGTCCTCAATATATACACAGTGGGCTTTGATCGTATTCCACGACAGTGCTGAGATATTCCTGCGTGTGTTGGAATAATCGCACCTCCCATTTGGTCGTCCATCCTATTTTGCCTGCCATGTATCTTCCGTTGTTTCGATCCGGTCGAGGGGTTGGAGACAGGCCGCCCCTCTGCGTTGAGGTATTTCTCCGAGAGTTAGAATACTCGCACCTCCGGCCTGACAATCCACCACAATATGAATACTTAAAGTTTTTCATTTATTTAAGTCATCCACTTTTTGTATTTGATCGGAACATTTTTTATTCGTAATGACCTTCTTGTAGATTCCCGATTGTACTGCCTAGTGTGAGCCTAGTGGTGCAGGATAACGCATGTTTGTTTCATTCTCAGTGAATATATAATCGCCACTGATTGGCTTGAATCAGTGAACAAACATCGGGTCCTTCTACTTCGACGTGAAGAAAACCGTAGTAACAGTTGCGTGAAAGCACTTACACATTACTGGTAAGCATTTCAGAGCTTAATTATTGTTCCCATCCACTTACCAAGCCATCATTTCATGAACCGTTGCCTAGATCAATGACAACCTAAGTCGTGAAACTAGTGTATACCGCTTAATGCCATACATTTATCTACATGAATATGCCATCACCGAAAGACACAAGCCAGCACCCAGGTTGCCCCGTCCTATGCACGCAAGGTTGAATAATTTCGACTGATCAGGAAGGCTACTGTTTGATCAGATCTGTCGTCAGTCGATCGATAATCGATGCTAATCTCTTGGGGCAGTTAATTATGGTTGTTACTTGTTATTTCAGTAATGGTCACTCAGACTGTACGCTTTCTATCTGAAATTGCAGACGAGTCACATACTAAGCAAACAGCACCTCGTTTTCCGGAAATGCTCGAGTCATCGACGAGTTGTACAAATTACAAACTCCATCAACATATTTTTCTACCTGATTGTTCGAAATAAAACAGCGGTCAACTATTCCATCTTCAATCATCCAGGGGTTCACCAAAATGGTTTACTTCCGTTAGTCAACGTACCAAGAATTACGCGAATGTTTATTGGTCATTTTTATGCAACAATCGCAAAATTCATAGTCGGCTTTGGTACAGATTTGCTAGTCACGGACACGAATGACTAATACTTCTAAATGAATTTTGTCTTAGGAAATGCGTTTTCCTAAATAATCGCAGTGAGAAGTGACTGTATTCTTGATTAGGTGAAGTTGTAAATAAACCTTCTCACTGTGGACTCTCTTCTACCATGGTTGATTACCTAAATCAAGTATAATTAAACGCCCTTGGCGGTCGTTAGTTGTCCCAAGCATTTTCGTTGCGATATACGCCAAATTCTGAGTGTCAGGCTAGCATTTTTTTACATCACAAACAACTGACTGTTTCGCTAGTTCAAATTGGCTAGCTGATAATTAACGTTACATTAGATCGCTCCGCTTTGTGCCAAATTAACTCTCATTCTAACTCTCTTAAGCTGAATTGCCACACAGCGCCTTATCGGTTCTTAGCTAACTCGACACTAACTTTCAACCACTCCAATGTGTTAGTCACTTGACACGAGTTACAGACAAAATTCAAAGCTTTACAAAAATCTAGCCAGGAACTAGAGGCAAAATTGGAGTGTTTCGTAAAAACTCAACTTCTGCGTTCACACCATCAAGAATAAATATGCACATTTCCAGATACGGTATGCAACTTCAAGGGTAAACACGTAACCAAATACTGTGCTTGGTTGATACAGTTTTATAGTGGGAGACTGTCACGCTCGTAAAAGAACGTGTTTGTCTGGTTATGATTTTCGTGACAGATAACGGGCCTCAAACAAGTATTGTGTTTTGAACGCTTCACAGCTTAAAAGGTTTACGTGCAATAATTTGCTGCTATATTTTAGAAAAACATTTTGTTTCAACGCTTGGTCAAAAGGGTTGCCTTTTTTGGCATTTATCGCGCTCGGTTTTAGACTACTGATTGTACGTCACATACACATTACGGCGTACAAATTGTTTTGCTTGACCAGCTTTGTTGTTAGAATGAAATCACCGTTGGGAAAATCGGGGGTGTCTGACGCGTTACTGTTTTTTGTTAATTCTGTTTTCAACCTGTTTGAGATTTATTTACAAGTACCTTGTTATACTGTCATTTGCTTGGATTGATCGAAAGCGGACCTTAAGTCAACTGTAAATTCCTTTGACTTTCATTTTGCTGATTGCTACGAATTAGTCACAAACTTGGCTTTTAATGGCGATTTTAATGATAGATAAACGTCTTTTCATATTGTCTGTTAGATTGAGAAGGTCTCTATAGAATTGAAATTTTTGACGATGGCCTCAGCACATTTTTTCTTCACGGTATCCACAACAAGAAGCTGAGACATCTTTTAAGAGTGCAACTCGACGTTTTCCCAAATGAATTTTGGTGGAGAAGCTCGAAAAGTTTATCACTTGAGCATATTTCGCTTCATCTCATCGGGTGCATACTTCACTCTTGGACTTTATACGGCAAAGCTCAATACATGTTGTGAAGCAGTGACATATCTCACATCGTCTACGAATGGTAGTGCATACCGAACTAATAATGTAGATGGAAAGGGGAGGAAATTACGCAATCCGGCGGACGAACAAATCCTAACTCAGTTTCATAAGATATCCGTGAATACCACAGTGTTTCACCTCGGTCAGAATCAAAATTTTCACAAGGAATTAGCATCATCCGTTATTGATAAATGGATTGAGAATAACCCCACGTTATGAGCAAATTGTAATACTCTACGTTTCAACCACCTCGAGTGGTCTTCCTCAGGAGTGCTGTAATCGATTACAACACTCCTGAGGAAGGCCACCCGAGGTGGTTGAAACGTAGCGTATTACAACTTGCTCATAACGTTGTGTTATTCTCAATTCATTAATCAATAACATGTTAAACACGACGCCCAAACTGTATGACTTCATTCGTACAAAATTTGGTGCGGATATCTTACAGCATCATCCGTTGTTTGACAGGGGCCAACTTGTAGACTTTATCTAAACCACAGAAAAAACATTCAGATATTTCAAGTAGCAAGCGTGCAATGGGTCCTTTATTTTGCGGAGATAATACTCAAAAACATTCGGAATACCTGCGTGTACGTGTACAATGACTTGGTGATAAGTACCAAATTACCTCGTTTGTTGATGCACATTAATACGTGTATATTTGTGGTTACTGACCTTGTCATTTCATTTTGTGCTTCTTACTGGACTTTACTATGTAAACCTGCGTGTTGTAGTAAATGCTTGATGAGTTGCAGCCATTTATGCTCAAAGGATACCTCACACGGTTTCTAGCAAGTGTGACGAGCTGCTGTTAATTTCTTTTTTCACCGTGTCTCTTTCAAAACCAATCGTTACAATAAACTAGAAATTCTGGACGACTTTTTATACACAATACTGTTTACTGCACGTCATCAGTCAGACAATATTCATATCGGTTTTGTCAAGTCAGACATTAGTCTATCACTCTCTCTATATTTGTTTCGTTTTCCTACTACGGGTGAGTTTCACATGAACTCGGTGTATATATAACTCTAAAGTGCTGCTTCTGACAGCTGGATTTAAGTAAACAGTAAGCCCACTTCAGTCACTTCATAATAGATAACACCATATTCAAACTCATTGAATACTACTCAGTGAGTCAAAAGAAGAAAAACCCATTTCAACATCTTTTTGAACTATCAATTCTGATTTCCCTAAAGAGGGTTCGGCTTCCGTTTGTGCTTTTTCTTCGTCTTTGCTTCAGTGATGCTTAGACGCTAAAAACACGTGAGTCATATAGAACTTCCGTTGCTGTTACGTGTTCATATAAGAGAGGAGCAAAAAATAGTATGTCTACACGAACGGTCTTCCAATATTGTGCTCTAGAGTATGTAATTCAATGTGTTGAACATATTACAAACAATTGACTGAGCATCTTTTTCATCCCGATTTCTGATGAAGAACAAAGTATTTAAAAAACGAAGAGGTGGAGACAAGAGAGGTTGGGTTTGCTGAGATCATTGAACGTTGTCGTTAAGCAATTGTCAGTTATAGGATCACTGGTGTGGTCAGTTTTACCACTGTCTAGCAGTTGGTTCGATACGCAACTTCTTAAGTCCCAGCTAGTGGACGTAAACAAAATTGTTGGGTTTAGTTGTGCACAGATCAATAGTTTATGTGGTAAAAGGGAATAATTTGCTTAATCACTTCTAGCGTCCACACATATCAGGTAACTATGCGTGGTTAGCAATTAAGAGAACCCATTAGCGGATAATGCATACATGTTATGATGCGCTCATGATTCGAGGTTTCGGGAGCAAATCTTCGTTGACGACAAAGACGACCGTACTTGCCAAATCAAGTCCGACACATGATTCTCCGAGTACCCATCTCTAGGCGGATCAATATTTAAGTTTGAACCTGTGATCATCCAAATTCATGTCCGCTGACCCTATTTGGGAGATAAAGAGAATATTGAAAATAAGTTTTCGTCGAGGTCCGTGTCATGGACTCCAGGAACATTCACTTACCTGAGGTAGTGCAAAGTCTATCGCACTTGTACGATTGAACAGTTTTTAAATCCCCAACCCGCCGTCTACTGTCATTCTGGGCACTCTGAGGTGACGGATTAAAAAATCAGCTTTGGCGCACATGTTGAAAAATTCATCTCTTTCTACATACTGTCACCCAGTTAGTCGTTGATCCGGTTATTTTTTAAATGGAGAGTATTTAATATTGTAAGACGCACATCCACGTCGTGAAGCATAGTCCAGTCCATCAGGCCTATATTTCTTACGTGAACTAAACAATTTTCACGTCTGCTTTTCAAATTACTGGCGTCTATGAACCAATTACTACATTAGATTACCATATTTATGGTAATTTCACGTAGAACCTATCAATGTATTCTGTACTGACCTGAACATATTCGAAGTTAAAAAGGGAATTCCACGGTGTGGCTTACGTTTAATCAGCCTAGAATTGATTGTAGTGAGGTCTATGGTATTTGTAAACGATAAAGTCCTTCCGTATACGATAATCTGTCTGTTTAAGTGAAAGCGTTTACGGACAACGGTCTAGCTCACTAAAGCGGGTAAACACAACAGCCACTTCCGACTGACCTCAATTTGTCAGTTGACCATATTGTTAATGACGTAAACGTAAAGAATCGCCTTGTTGACCTCTAGCAGATAATCGGTGATAAAATTGTTTCGAACAATAAGCATGAAAAATATGCGGAAATCACACTTTTTGTCAATTGTCTAAGTAAACAGTTTAGAGTAAGTAGAAATATTTTACCATAAAACTTCTGTAGCTGTTTTAATCACAATTCTGTCAGGCTTGAAGGCGGCAAACCTTTAATGGCAATCAGGTATTTATGATGTCTACAGCTTCCAAAAGTATTGTAACGAAGTCTTTAGTAAAGGTCACATGACTGCTTTTGACGTTAGGTTGAATATGATTGCATCAGTCAATAGACAAAATTTCACGAGACAGCTATGTAGATGGTAGTCTTGATAAATCTGGCAGGTTAGCAGTGAGAAACTGGAGGCTGGTGCACAAAGCAGATCCTCAGCAGCTATACGTGTTAATTGGGGGACAAAGAGATGTTTATCTTCATCTTTTGCAACCGTTCAGCCGAATAATATGACTAAGCAATGGTTCTGACAAGTTATGGGATTGAGGAAAATGTAAAATAATCCGATCATCATTTGAAAATATCACAAGTAGTTCGGTGCTTCGAGTGACAAATGAAATATCTTTTTGCATGGAAGAAGGTGGTAGCTTATCCTACACGAAAGTTAGTTATATTCAGAAAGAAACAAAAATTCTTTCCTGCGAACGGTGTTTATTAAAAATAGATATCAGTTTATGTGGAATGAGCATACAAATACGTTGTTAGTACGACCATTATGACAGTAATAAGGGTTACCAATCGAGCTATTAATAAACATTTTAATAGTTTCTCAGGTTGTTACAGGCGGAAGACCAACATTTACCTGTGTGTCCCGGTCTCTGTGCTTGTCAATGAAAAATTCTATTGGAGAACACTGAAATGCAGTGAATTATGAATATCTGAGAGCCGTTTTAATTTTCCGGTTTAAATTAACTGGTAGTTATGCACAAACACAAAAGCTGACTATCGCTGTGACGACTAAAATGACCTGAGTATTACAGCGCATCATCACTTTGCACGTAGAACGCGAATAAAATGTCTAGTTTTCTGGAAGGTTCAACAGTTGCATTAACTTACTACTGAATGCCTTTCAGACCAATAAACGCCAACAGGATAATTTGGGGCAAGCAGCCTAAATCCGGTTACTTTACGATTATGGTTTCAAATCTCTATATCATTGGTTGATATCGCTAACAGTTAACTCAATGAAGGCTGTTAGCTCATTGATTTGACTAGGTAGTTGGATTTTACTGCTCATCAGTTAAATACAAGACTGAGGCAAGCCAAACCTGAGTGTCTGTGAATCATTTATGGGTGACACTGCCAGACTGTAGCTCAGTAGTCGTTAGCAAAACGTAATAATGCTGTCTCGGTTGTTTGTTCCATAGAACTGTCATTCTGATTGTCATTCTAGCATGGAGAGATATATTTGTATATCGCGAAAAGTAGTTATTTTGCTTCCGAGATCTAATTAAAGTAACTATATCAGCGAGCATGCTGCACGTGTGTCTCATCTAGTGTCACGGTTATGTCTGAACAAATCTTAACTATTCACGTTGTACCTATCCTAATTGTCTTCATGTAACTGGGTACCCTGTAAATGAATATTATCTCCGGTTAAAGCTATCTGGCTTTGCGAACAACACGTGGCGATGAAGCCCGTGTAGAACTGAGTAAACGACAGACGTGCAATGGTGACTTTCGAACTCTTGGTGCACCCAGTATCACACTTGTCGGAAAATCGATTGAGAAAACTGATAAAACTATCGAAAATAAAAAACTCTACTTGCCCTATGCAACGAGTACGTCAACGATTATGCACTAGCTAAAAGCAACACTGACACTAGAAGTGTTTCTATCAGGGGCGCAAAAATTGTCTAACGTATTCACGTATACTATGGAATCGGTGTCTCAATCAGTGGTGCATATGCAATTATTTATGTGACTACCATAGTGAAATCCCCGAATACTCCCCAGTTGTTCCACCATAATAGCTGTGAATCTTGCTGACAAAGTTTACAAAAGCTGACCGAGTTAATACACTACTATAGCCTAACGAAGAAACTTTGATGAATTGAATGAGCTTTCCCCTGTAGACGAAACTGAGTCAGGAATATGAGATAGAAAACAGGCAACAGCTTCTTGTGTGGATACAGTTAAAACACTCCATGTGGTTTTGATGTTAGTCTGTGTGCTATAAATCATGCAGCCGGCAATACAATGAGTGATAGTTTCTTAGTCACCATGACAAAACTATCACTTCTACAACCAAACTAACAAACACCGTTGGAAAACAAAAATCCGCGAATTGTTTTATGGCCATTTGTAAAAAAAAGCGATTTGTACACAAACTCACGAAAATACTTGGCGCTAAATTGTGCTGCCGGAAAAGGTTGCTGCGTGTTACCAACAAGTCTAAGGACTGGGGTTTCGAGTCGGTCAATGGTTTGCTTACCAGTCCGCTACATTACTGTTACGGATCTGAACAATATTCCTCTGACCAAACGTCTTGGAACTGTTCTCTCATTATACAAATATTCTGCGCAAATTATGCCACAAAATTATGAATTTAACATTGGTCACAATAAGGGAATTTCGATAAGTCAGTAGATGCAGCTGTTAGTGATGAATTTTCTAAGAACCGTGAACATCTAGAAATGCTGCCAGAAACCTCTCTGTATAACAAATAGTTGTCGTTAAAGTGCAACTGAGGTCAAATCGATATGTGCAATCAAGACCACCAGTAATATTTCATGTAACATGGAAAACATCGAATCCGTAACGGGTACAGAAGTTCCGCATCTCTGCACCTCGCTTTATGGAACAGACGTCATTTAAAAATCTCTGTTTAGTGCTCAATGGAACTAGCATGATGATTTGCTGAGTTGGCCAGCAGTTACAACGTTGTATTTTGCTAAGAGTACCTCATTCTGTTTGTTGCTACAAGAAGTACTAACAACGATGGTTCGCCCCAGATTAATGTTCATACCATAGCCTACCTTAAGAATTTAACCACATCAAAATAGCATAAATATAACGGAAGTGTTAATTCAACTAGTCTTAAATGAACTCAACTCTGAAAAATATTGTGTATAACCGAATACATGTTGCTGTTTATAATTTCCAACCTACACCCAATATGGTATCTGTGAAACTTTGTGAGATAAAGATCATACCAGCGCAAACAACTTTGTTGAATAAGAGCAAAACCGATAGGCGGATTTTTCAAATTATTGCTGCAGATACGTTGTATAACAATATCAGTTTGGGCACATGACACTGAAGATATGCCTATTTTTAAAAATCTCTCGATGGATATGCGCAGGATTTCGGATTCTGTAGTCAGCAAGGTATTTATGCGGTAGCCAACAGTCACGGCAATGGTGGCTCTGCACTAGTATGACTTGATCATAATCTTTCCTCGAAAAACATATAAAGATAATAACCTTTGTTTTAATTTCTGCTTCGCATAGATTTACGTGAGGCCGTTACATCTGACCTAGTATGTCTAATTTGTTCAACTGACACCTACCGGCTTCAACCATGAGAAGTTTGTTCGGGAAAATACCACCGTTCACCAATTTGCTTGAACCATCAAACTACAATACGGAGTACTACACCTTTTGCGTTAACATGACAAGTCTTTCCTGCAAAATAACATACAGCGTAACTGTGTCAGAAATTCTGCCATACACCCTTTCCGTGTTGATGGTGACCACAAAGTGGAAGGCTTGCGCTTTGTTTCCTTCCAAGCATCAGCTTTGAGTTGTGACCGTACCGTGCATGACACCAAGATGCCCTATGACTATATACTTTGAGACTAGATAGAATCAGTTAACCGGCGTTGTTTTATTGTAGCGTTTGAGGTGAACATTTTTTTGCATACATCCCCAGAACATACCTTGTTATGTGTTATCTTTGTTTGCTGGTCAAAGCTGGATGAACATCCTAACGACCAAGACAGGACTTCGATTTGGGTTAAAAAAATTAATAACAAGCTTAGCCGTCATCGGCTTTTAAATCTAGGGTTTAGCACGTATCTAGTATATTTACCTGTAGACCCTGAAGCACGCGGCCGCAATACTGTTGTTAGATGAGTTGTCTTGGCAGATTGTAGGGAAACACCATGCACTCGACACGATCGCCTAAACCATAGAGTTGTCAAACAAACAATCTATCTAACCTTTTTTCTGAGCGAACCAACATCAACGTGTTGTTGATACCGCAACATTTCGAATTTCAACGTAGAATGATTTTCTCAGGTAGTGACCACAATCATATAACACCACCGTTTAATAGCAGAAGGATTGACAGTTTTTGTAACCTACAATATTTTACTATGGTCCATGAGAAATCCTCACAAAAGTTGTGCTGGCCATTTCCAGAAAGTTTCCTCTTCGCACACGTCTAAAATTGGGCTCAGTAATATTTGTTCTCAAGGTATTAAACCACGACTCTCCTTGCTGCAGAAATCCTTAATTTATAAGGTACGACGTCACATCGCTAAATAAATTACGAAAAATCCGCGTTTTCAGGACGAATGTTGTTTGAATTGCACCGCATCGAATTTTTACTCAAAAGGATGGGTATTTATGAGTATATTGAACGTTTTCTAGCAAAGCGATTTTTGATGAAAATTGATGTAGTGGTCATCGGTAATCAAAATTTTCTTTGCTGAAAACAAACAACTTGGAACGGTAATTTTGAAACCGAGTTATTTTACGCGAACGATTGTCTCTGTGATCTCAAACAAAACTGAAACAGTTTCAATGGTGATTCCGCGCACCTGAGGCGCTTCATTGTATGCTGGCGATAGTGTTCCTGCTGAGACAGACCCAAGCAGCTGAATGCCAATCGTCACACTTTATAGGATGGCATTTTTACAGGTATACTACTTGCTGTGACGCAACACAATGAACGGAACACGCTTAAGATGCAAACCCTCACGGCCTCAACGAAGTAATGTGATGTATTTTATCACATCACAGGTCAAATGCGGTATACGAAAGTTGATTCAAGCAACGCAACAGCGTAGTTCACGTTGAACGACTAGCCACTACAAACTATGTCACTGCATGTGGAAGCTCCAAATATCTGTTTTAAGATTTCCCTCGTTGATACATCTGACTGGTAATCGAGGTGACTGATGTGAAAAGCAAATATACATTTTCTCTCAAAATTCCGCACACAAATCTGTCGTTTGCATTTCGAACGCTCCAGCACCCACAAGACTATTGCAGGACTTTGAATGTCTTTTATCTTCTTTACATAAACGTAAGCCTTCATAAGAAAACTTTCCGGATCTTTTCTTAATCAAATATTGCTCATTCAAAGGAAACACAAAGACGGATAATTTGTATCGTGCACATGCGTACTGATTAGCCGGCGCTTATGAGGTTTAGTTGGAAACGTTTTCAACACATTTTATTTCTCTAGTCACTCAGTTCATTACAGGAGATCGATGAAGCCAGGGCCTTCGAGCTTGTTACAGTAAATGGGTCGTTTTTTGAAATTACCGTCGATAACCACTTAGGAATGTGCTCAGCCATACGTTGATGCAAACGCCGATCTGTCCTGCCTGCAATTGAACTGGTAGATTACGTAGAAAACACACTGATGTGTTGAGTGTGTATCGCCGTTATGAAGAGCCAAATCCCTAGTGCTTAGCAGGATGCGTAGTTGGACCGCTCGGTAGGTGCACTGCAACGCCGACATCAATTTGTGACTAATGTTATCAGTCAAGTGGTCACTTTTCAATTGAATTTGCAGAAATATGTTGTTTTTCTGCGCACTGCAGCTTACCACGTTTGGTTCTTACATCTTACTATGGATATCCGCAAACTTTTCAGGGTAGCCGTTATTCACCAGCGTTTCCCTAACAAACTCTTCTTCTTTCTCCAATCGATCTGCAGAGCAAATTATTTTGGCTCTGTGGAATAACGTTTTCGCTAGCCCTCGTTTATAAGCAATGGATGCGAGGCTGGAGAACTGCACATAGTTGACCCTGTTAAATCGTTCAAGATATTGTTACATAATCGCAACCCAAAATTGTTAGCGGTTAGCGAGGCAATGCTCTTCAAACAAAATCGGCCAGTTTTGTGTTCACAGAAGGCGCTGATACAATCAAACTCCTTGCCGTGGAATTGGTTGAACTATTAGAGCGTGAAAGGTCAGAACTTTGTGGTTGGTTCGTTCAACTGTTGTTGCTGTCCGCGGTTTGTATAAAAATTGCTAGTTTTATGTTGGCGACTGATGAGAGTAAATCGAACTGTTAACATCTCGCGACAAATGTCTTCTTTCTGTTTTCACTAAATGGATTAAGGAAACTCAATGTTTTAAATTACAGACCTTTTTGAAGTTTCAGCACAATTTTCGATTAAGTAACATTTACAAGCATGTAATTATCGAAAGCAGGAAGATCAAATCCGATTAACATCAAATCTTACATTATACACGCACATAAGAGCAAATGATCGGCGTTTTGTTGAACAATTCATTTGCAGATGACCTTCGTTTAGTTTACTTGTGGGCAATATTTTACCGCCACTTATCACGGCACAGCCCTAGTGTCCTTAAAATGACCTGGTCGAAGGAACTGGGCAAAAAGTACCAGCGTATAACTTTTTGAACGTTATCAAAATATACTACATATTGAAATAAAGAATGAGCATATATTTTCAAAAATGATCCCATGCTTGTCACGTGCTGTAAAGTTAAGTTAGGAAATTTTGACCATACTCTCGTTCAGTCGGTTTATTGTGAATATACTATTTACAGCCGTTCATTGGGAAATTTCAAAGTTTTCTTGTCAGAGTATTTTCCAGCGTTTGCACCCACATGAACCTGTCAACCTGTTTGATTTTGAATCGTTCCGAGCATCTTTTGCATGTGATTGGCTAGCTGGGATTTGCTGATTAATGGACACTGGTACGACTGAGGACCTGCGTTCCATGTGATTGGATGTTTGGACAGAGCGAAAGAGGATTGGCTGAATAACACTGGTCTTCAAGTTTCCGGTTATGAAATTTAACTTCATCCCATAAATATACGAATCCACCAGTGAATAAAGTCGATCAATGCGCTAATGAATTACTTCTATTTTTCACCACGTTCACATTTCACATAATGGTGCAATGACCGATAAACCAACAGACGAGTCTATTGAACTGGTCTCGCAGGAGGACTGCATCGAAAAGATTACAGATATCGATGCAATCGAAGAAATTGGACAGTGTGAAGCAGGCGACTTGGAGCCACCAAGCTCTAGTGAGCATTCAACTACCAGCTCGGATGTAATGAGATTAGTCACTTCTGCACGAAGTTTGTTATGTATCTCTACTTCGCAAGACAGTCTGCAAGACCTGAGTCAATCAGAGAGGGGTCTAGAGGAAGATGATTGCAGTGCTCATGACGTAGAACAAATGGCTCCATCGAGTTCCATAATTCCCAAACGAGCATTCACGGAAACTGCTCCAAAGACATCTAGCGAATCTACCTGTGGATGTTTTCAAAGCACATCAACGAAATCTTCTTTAATTTCATTGACAAACATTAGCCCAAATAAATCGGATTACGCGTCTTTACAATCCGAGAACTCTTCCAATAACCCGCCGTCTCTCACCATATGTCCATCAAAACCAGAATCCCCTGACTTGTCACAAAATAGGGTGAGTATTCGTTCGAAACTTTTACTGTCTTCTTAATAATTTTCTATTACATATTGTGTCAATTAATGTGTTCGTTTTTTTATAACAAGATAATATGACTGCGTACATTGTATGCTACAGTTGGTGTGTTACTAAAAGTTGCCCAATGGTCTGGTAAGTTTTGAAACTGTCATTTTCATTTAATCAGAAGCATTTCAAGAAGCACAACTCTAAGTTGGTTAAAAATAACAATATGGTCATATAAGAATTGAATTAGTGAACTCTTATCTGAACATGCAGTGACACTGGCATTCATTTTGTTGAAAACCATTCTATGTTCCATTACTTTCATTCTGCGAAACCGTACAAAAAATTCTCGTAATGATTAATTTTGAATAGAGGTTTATCCATTGTCGGTTTTTCTTATACTACGCATAAGGATGGTAGCCAGTAGTTGGGTATGGTGATTTTAGAAATGTCGAGGCAAGTATATTCAATCGATCCAGGGTAGTGGACGGTATCAGTGACCCAGAATATTCTAATCATTATGGGAGTTAATTGGCCGACTGAACTGGCCTGACATGGCAGACAAGTTTCTTGAACATCCTATTTTGTCCTGTGTATCGATATCGGTTTGGCAAACAACGTAATTCGCAAAACACCATGAGAAAATTGCTGTATTGTTTTTAGAAACGACAAAATGTGCTGCGTAATTGAAATTGACGCTAAAACTATCAATGTGTTTGTTGAGAATACAGCAGCTTTTGTACCAAGTTCCTTGATTGAAGTGTCATACTCAGGTGTGCATACCCTTAGTGGTAATTGAATTCACTTATACACAAACATATTCAACTGAATCCTCTAAACGGCTCCATTCTCGGTATACAATTTTTTGAAAGAACTGAACGAAATCAATGAACGTTTTAAACTTGGCTTGTACACAGGACGGAACTGGAACATGTGCATCCGAGTAAAACTTGCCAAATTTGACTCCGAATTTTTCTGAGTGAAATGAAATTATGGTTACTTCGCTTTTCTGTTCGTGCTATAGTTCTGCTATTGATTTGTTTGTGTTTTTGATACAGAATTATCAGATTAGAGTGGGTCTCATATTTTATAAACCACGACGGCATTGCTTAAGTAAATGTCTGCAATACTATTGCTTTGATCAATCTGTAAGTAGTTGTGCCGAACAGTTAGTTATAACATGGATACAAAACATATACGATAACATACGATAAATAACATGTGCAAAATGTTCATAGCTAATTAGACGTAAAGGTAAAGTGAAAATATGTAGAGTATGACAATTGATTGCTTTTGAGTTCATCATCCAAACAGTAAAACTTATGACATTCTTACTTCCACAAAAATAACAGACGAACTGATTTTGTTTCGTAACTAATGGTGAATATAGTTCTGTCGTCGTTTGAAATAACGAGTATTTATATAGTTTACTTTCTCAGCCCCCTCCAAACATTTGTTGATGGTGATTTCAACCATGTTCAATGCTCCAAGGAAAAAACGTCAAGATATGGGACTGTTTAGTCGTCATTAGTAATAAAGCGTATTATATCTAGTAATTGTAAGGTAGTTGACAGTAGTTGAGATACTCGCCGTAAATTTCTGACTGGATTCATTAATATGTTCAGAGTAGCACTGCATGCCTATCTTCCAGTTTAACTGGCTATGACAGTGAAGCGGGTGGTTTAGGGTGACAAGCCCTGCGTTGAAACCCAGTATTCAAGCCAATACTGCTTCATAATCAAACTACCTCGTCATTCGAAGATGTCTTCTATACAGTCACCTCTCATTGCGGAACCGACGTGCATACCCATCCAGTCGATCTGCGGTCATCATACCACTGCTCCTGAGAGGATTAGGACAACTTATCTCCAACCGAATAATTAGCTCGGTAAAAGTTTTTAATCAGTTTAAGCTTCAAACCTGAAACTTAGTACCACTGTATCTCTCATTTTCCTTCCAAAATTCGATATATTTACGAGCAATATTTTGATGGAAAATTGTTTTACTGTGGATCTGTGAATCATTTGTTCTTGCAGCTAAATAAGCGGAATTTCAGCCTTCAACCATTATACTCCAGGAAATTGCAGAAATTTCAAACAATGTGAAGTATTCTGACACTCGGATTAGGGAGCAAATAGTATGATAACTGTAATAACATTAACTCAACCAGTCAGAAGCGTATTTAAACGTAATGGGGTATTTGGAAGCAATGTAGTTGATTATAAAGGCGTGTGAATCTATGTCGATAAGGAGACTTTACATCAGGAAGAAGCATGCTTTCTGGCATGCACGTGGACACAGGTAAGGTATGGACATAGATCCAATGATGTGCACGCATCAACCACTACAATGAAAATTGCAAATATTAGGGAACATCCCTTCCCAAAGGGCTGGCCAAAAAGCACGTTTTTCCGAAACTCTTTGCAAAAATAACTTACTGTATCAAGTTTCCCCAGGGCGATTTTCTCTTGTTTCTCAAATTAGTTTACTACCTTCGTTGAGGTTCAACCTTTAAGACGTCGTATTACATCCCACGATGTAGTTGTACTTAATTTCCGCTCATTTTAGAAACTCCTAGTACACATGTCAATTTGAGCTAAGAATTCTTAGAAACCGGTCTCTTTTAAATCACTTGTTTCACTTTGATCTTCGCGTAGAGCGAGAGATAGCCTGCGGGACATCTGCAGATCTCCATCAATCCGTCCTGTTTTCAACAGTAATGAGTATCAATCCGGAAGTTTTCTTTTACTGAACCCGCATGTCGTAATAACGGCATAATATGAACTAGTCACATAGACCGCGGTCACGTGAGTATACGTTTCAGTCTGAACTATTGGCGAAGTGTTACTGCACCTGGAGTGATGTAGCATGCAAGCCGGCTGTTTCTACTCGGGTTGTCCGTTACACTTACGGACCAACTGTGGGGCAATGTGGATACACCAGGGGACAGCGTTCTTCCGAAGTAGGGGTTCCAACAAGTCCTACAAAAGGAAACAACAAGAAACAAACATGACCCAAAGGCCCAGTAAGCCATGCACACGACTTACACAAACGATAACTAGAACGGCGCCGACAACACAGCAGCACGCTCCGTCACCAATTCAAATTCAATTAGTGCGCGCTTGCTGGTTTCGGTCGCACATTACAGTGATAACTGGCCGACTATTCTCGTGAGGTACTGATGGTACCAGATGTCTGTGTTTGGCGAACGCTGGATCAGCTCTTCATCCAACATTATGGTAATAATCCGATATGACCCTACACTTCTGACGGGATCCTTACAATTGCTTACCTAATTATAATCCTGAAGATGTTGAAGGCGTAAGCCGCAATATACTACATTTTTAACAAGTCACAACATTCAGACTATACACATGAGACAACCAACCAATAACCTGAAGTGACCGCACGTACGTCCCTATAATGTAGTATGTAACGGGAACAGCGAAACGCATTGGGTTGATCAAAACAGTTTCGCACACAGGGTCGATTATTGAGTCGAGAACATTGCAACTTCGCGGAAGTTCAGGTGTGGATTTCACA
>JTDE01000076.1:135212-156988 GCA_014338405.1 Paragonimus skrjabini miyazakii
GGCTAAGTGCCCTCTGTGACATGAATGTACGCGTATCGATTATTTGACTCCTTATTTGTGTTACATATGCTGTGCACATTTTGTGCATGCGATTGATGTATACACGAAGTGTTATTATATCAAAGCGCTTCTACGTTCTGCTGTGATGAACTCGATTTAAAAACCGATGTCTCATAACGTTTTTCGTGGGATATGTATATTGTTCATTTTACCAAAAAATTGGCGAACAACTTAGAATACAATTAAACTTAGGAGGCCACTGAAAAATCTACGCTAAGCTTTCTTAAACAAGTTTCGATTTCATTATTGTTTTGATTACGACTCAAAGTATTAGTTTCAGTGATGATTTTACCATGTGCCACGTAGAGGGTATTATGTGGGACAACCAATTTTTATGCTAGTCCAAACAAATTGTAGACACTAAACTGAACTAACATTTCGGAAGCTTTCAGTTCAAGGGCGCATCAGCTATAAAATCACAATTGCACCTAAATAGCGTGTAAAGTCCAAGTGACTTTAGTCCTATAAAACCTTACCTGATCCTCAACGATTCCAAGCGCAGAGATATAAAAGGGCCCGAATAGTACGAATATTTCTAAGAAAATGTTATGGCATACCTTTGACTATGGAACGTTTGTCATACAGCATAGTTTTATCACTTGAAAACTTCATTAGACACTGCATATACCACATAGATTCAGCGTACTGTCATTGAACAATCGACAGTTGTGTGCGTCAACATGGTAGAAAATTCAGTCTGAATAGTAAGAAACCAAACTTTTGTTAAGCGCCTCCTCCATCCTGCTGTTTGTGACAATGAATGTTTCATGAATGCACATGGAACAGTCAATATAGGTGAATGGAACGAGTTGATAACATCAACCAGGCATACCCACGAACAAAGTTTGTTAAGTTTTGGAAAGTTGTAATCCTCTTTTCCAATTGAAATAGTCAAAAAAGGACCAATATCAACTAATGGGTCGATAACAGTTCGCAATGGCAACAAGTATTGACAGATATTTCTACCATTAAACTAAACGATTTCGGAAGAGAAGAAAGTTCGACCCATGCCCTTGTTTATCTCCGACAATTAACAGTTTCCGGCAAGACTGTTGTTCTGGAATAGCGCAGGAGAGCGTACAGTTTAGATTCACTTGAAGGTGCCTATACCTGACAGCTTAGACCTGAGGACTCTGACACATTATAGCAGAGAATGTAGAGAATGCGATTACCGCATAGTTTTCTTAACTTTGGGCAACAAAGTATACTGACGCAAGGCCAGTATATCTGTTTACCAGGTACACTGTGGTATCCGTCTTAGAGTATTCCTAGGACATTTGCTAAATATGGTATCGCCTTTGTATGTATCAATCGCATACTATTTTCAAGTACAACGGGATGCATAAGTGATCACACATTTTAGCGGTGCGGTCCACTATGAGCAAGTATTAACTTCTGAAAGTTATACCTACACGACGAGAAACACACCAGGTCTTTCAGATACTTGTGGCCTGTTGACATTGTTTCACAGAATAGTAAGAGAGCGTCTGAAGGAGAATAGTCGTGTGTGTAGAAGATTTTGTAGTATAAGATTTCCTGTCGAGTATTCAGCATACGCTAAAACCAATTAGCCAAAGTAGACAAACTACAATAACACTGAAAGTGGTGTATACCACTATTTGGAAATTAACGTTGGCATTTTCCCCTAAATATCGCTGGTTAGCTAAGCACCATCTACTTGTAGACAACGCCCTCTGAAGTTTTATAGACGGTCCTAATTTCGTTATGTCAAGGTGGGATATAACAGTTTATATTAATAAAGCGTACTTCATCTGCCTATCCAGCTAGGTTTACCCAGGATTAGAAATACTCACTAAACTTCTGAGAAGTTATGGGCAGCATATTAATTTTAGTAAACACTACAAATTACCATGTTTCATATAAATGCGGATAAAGATACGCTAGCTGAACCGAAATTCCATTGAGTTTCAGAATGGAGGAACATTTACCCAAATGGATTCACAAATAAACATCTCACGGATACGCCAGCTTCTTAAGCCCACCGACACATCCTGTTAACCAATCATAACGTGAAGCTGACCACAACCTTCATCATCGTAGAGCGTTATCACAGTTATGGCTCATAACTTTTATTGAATCTTATGCTGCCTTGTGTATAAGTTAAGTTAATCTGTGTGATGGATGTTCATTTATTTGTGCATGCATTGTAGAAATTGAATCCAAGGTTTCTATGCTAACAGTTATTTGCTGTTGAAGAAAACATGTCACTATTCGTCTTCTAATTGTTTTGTTCGATTTCCTGAAAGACTTTAAATGATTTAATTCAGATTTTTGTTGTGCAACTCAATAACTGTTCTCCCCAACTGGCAACTGTTTGATGTAGAACGTTTGTTGATTAACAGCCAGCTTTGACTATTTCAGCATTTCAGCGTGTTCTGTATTTGTTAAACAAAAACCAGCACTGACAATAGCAACTAGCATTTTTCGTTTCAGACTGTTGATATTTAATGGTAACTTGCCGGAACAAAATCGCACAGAATTTACAACCGCAACAACAAATTTATTAATGATAAAAAATTGCCAGTCTTCGTTGATCTAGTCCGGAGTAAATTACTCATCTCTGCTACTGTTGTCTGTAGGCATATTGATTACAGTGGATCCTAATTTGCTGATGGAGTCAGGTTTGTGTTTCACGAAGAAACAATAATTTGCCGAGGTCTCATCTTATTCTAAACGGAAGTTTTGTAGACTGCATCCTACATTCAAGCAACACGGGAAGATGCCACTATTCATGTGGGAAATGTTTCTATTTGTGTCGAAGCTAACTGTGTAGATTATTTGTTAGTCCTTCTTTACATAATACGTTTGCGAACAAATCCCAGAGATGGTAGAACTAGAGAACCGCTTTTACTATGTCACCTTTCGTGTTTGATCAGTTTTTCTAAATATATGACAATGATGAGTAATTCCCCTTTAGTTCCTATGTATCAAAAAGCAGAAAAGTTATTGTTCGTAAACAAGCAGTATTAGGTAAACATGCCGTTATGATTTGGAGAGTTATAGGTAAAAACATCGGTATATACAATGTACAATGAGTCAGGCAGGTCGCAACTATCAACATACCGGCTGAAGTCAAACTATACATCACATTGTGGATAATAGAATGTGCTGAGTGTCTAGAAAACTGGTTAAACAAATTGTTGACTGAAGTTGGGTTTCCCGGAAATTCGGTTAAAAAATCGATGGAAAGGTCCCGACTGAATCCAAATATAATTAAGCAACCTCTGGTTTTTTTCAAGATAATTCACTTACTTTTAGCTTGTACACTTCGCTGGATTTTTTTGTCTGCATCGTCCGGAGTATTGTGGACAGTTGATAAAAACCGCGTCAGTTGTACAGGCTGCTAGAAGAAATAAGACAACCGACATAATTTAATTGAGGCCGCCTAGCCAATCGAGAAACGAGCAAACAAACGCAGTAGTGCAATTAGCAGACTGTCGGGAAGAGTCCGTCATATCTCCGCTACAATTTTAACCCGGCTTTCCAAACAGTGTATCCGATCATCATGCGACTGCATCAACCACCGCACCACATACCTCATATAACTAAAGGGTAGTTCATACCGACTTGTGAGTAATAGGCCGTACGTCCACTCAATTTTGAAAGATTCGCTCCAACAATCATGTCAATTTTCTTTGACGAATCCACGAGCAGGACCTCACGGTCGAATTAAACTCATTAACCTTTTTGAAAAATGTTTGGGAGGTTGCCATATGTCAGAATGTCGACTTCTGTGAGCTACTTGCTAACACACCATCACATCGACTGAAATATTTTTTAAAATGAAACGTACCTTATCATTTTTATGCAGTGGTTCGCCCGTTCGTTAAACTAGGCCATGTATTTGTTTCCTCAGCTGTTGCGCTTCCTTTCGCTCATAGGCTGAAATCAATCAGCCACTTTGTGATTGGCCAGCAAAAGTGGAAGCTTCTACCACAGCCCTTAGAAGGGGCTGAGAAGGGTTTTTTGCAAACAAGTGGATCCAGTAACTACCACCAAAGTAGTGGACATCCGTTTCCACCTAGTTGGATCTAACCAGCATCATACACGCCGAAGAGCTGTGTCCACGACCCAACAATAATTGACAGATTGCAGTGCAAGCGGTCCTCGGTTTGATTTTGCAACATGCGTAGTGCTCATAAGACCCAACAACGTCGAAACAGCTGCCCACCACTTCGCTGGTGCTAACCAGGACCATCTGTCTGGAAAAAGTCATGTATGTTTGATCTATGTTTAAGAATAATGCACCGTAGGCAAAATTATGTTCAGCTCAGTGTCACTAGTTTCAGTTCTTCAGATTTACATAGTCGTTAGATGAAAATATTGTACGGGGGATGATAATGGTTTCTCATCATCTAAGTATATTAACTACGGAATGTTTATATAACTTCGGTCATGGTTTTAATTTGTGTATTACCGCTTTCTACTCGTCGCAAACATGTTTGCTCTGAGGAATTCCCATGGGCTGCTCATTGAAAAACGTTTGGAACCACTGATGTGCCTTTAAATAGTATATGTTTCGGACGTTGTTGCTGGTTGGTAGGCAAACTTAGGCTTAGAATCACCCAAGCACGTCCTGTTTGAATCAACTTCGCCAAGTCTGCTGGGATCTTGTGATCTTGTTAAAATATATTGCAGTACCCCAATCTATTGCGTCATACCAGATGAGGAAACTGAACGCCAATGCTCTAAAACGTTGTTCGGTACTCGTTAATGTTCAACCAACTACTTAGTATACTTGCTGAGTTTAGAACAGAAAACTGGGTGTATGCATCATTTAGGTATCTAGATATATCGTGTATGCTGCACGAGTCAAACATATGTTGAAACAGTAATCACACCAGCCAGGAAACTTTTACGCACAAATACCTGAGCATGACTTAGAGGAGCAGATGCGTTAGTAATGAATATGCATTCCGCGTTTTCTTGACATCTGAGCATATGGGACATCAGTAACCAACCGTAGAAAGCAGTCTTGCTGATATGTTGCTTCCATGGTGTCCAGCACTGCGGATGAAGACAGTAAATGAAAACAAAGTCCAAGTTAATCTTAACGAAACGTATCCTAACGTTTCCAATTGGTCTCAAGCAAAACCTTGACTTTGTTGGGGTGGTAGGTAGCGAGGAATTGTCCCTATGCGATTAATGATTCCTTTTGTTAAAAATGGACACATCCAGTGAACTTCACAAATGGTAGGGACATGGGTCTCAAAAGCATCAGACTGGGAAACCTATAAGAAATAGGATGAGAAATAGAATAAGAAATAGGTATGTGCACTAGGGTGGTAGAAGTACAACCTTCGACATGCTGGTGAACGCCTGCTAACAAAGCAACTGAAAAACGATCAATGACAGTGTGGTGCGCATATGAAAAACAAGGATGGGTGTACTCTGTTTCTATTTTGGTGACTGTTTCATTTCATATACCATATTTTTTGATATATTTTTATCAATAATTAACAAATAATAAACGCGCGGTAAATATACTAATGCAAAGTTAACACTATAATGCAGAGTCAGTCTTAAACGGTCCAATCGTCAAGCAGTGTATGCCCTGATGTGGCAAACCTGTAATTCTGACCTGAACTCGTCCGTATGACAGGATTATAACCTCTGATCACATGTACTATGATATGAGTTTCTACTTTTCCGAGACAAATTCTAGGGTTGTCTTAAAGCACGAATTCACCAAGAAGACACCGGACCGCCTTGGCCTAATTATTAGGAGCGTACCGAAGCCAAATTAACCCTTCTAGGGTTTTCCGATAGACTCTATACTGAAATACTTTTTCGCCTTCTAGTGATTGTTACTACGATTTTATCCATGAATTACGCAACAACAAACAGACGTCAGATAGGCATTCACTGTTATGCTATGTAATTTTCACAGTTTGACAAGATACACTGACACGGTACGGCGTATGACAGCGAAATCATCTGTAGACTTTTGGAGTGGTTGTGTGTTTGTTGAGTATTATACAACAGGCGAATCTTACGAAAGGATACGCTGTAACAAAATAGGTCGAGTTGCGTTTGTATCTTGCAAACTGCACATTTCATTTGATCTACTGCTGTATTGTACGGCATCGAGACACCAGTATAAACAATGGAAATAGAATGCGAGTTTCGCGAAATAATTTTACCTTGAACACTAATTCGAAGCACGTGACACTGGGAAACTAAAATAAACCACTGATTAACTGAAAACAAACTAATAACAACCTATTACTTCCTAATACTTCTTTGACCATAGGTAGGATAACCAGGACAGGTGTAGTGTAATCGTTAGGACTCAAGGACTCACAACGGAGGCTTGTGGTCAATGAATAACAAGTCTCAGTACACTTAAACAATTTCAACTGCTGGAGCGTTTTGGTCATTTGGGACGATAGGCCTACTGTGGTTGTGTTTCAAGAATTCACCAGCATTCCAGAATTTTGCCGAGATACTCTTAACATCACGAGCAATGGGTATTGGTTTTCAAATCGAAAAGGACAACTAGGTCTATGGTTCTTTTTTGTTAAAGCGTGTCAATAACGTGTATCTGTGAACACGCTGAGTATTATTAAAAACGAGTGAAGGTGAGCTTAGATGCGGTCAATTTGTTGTATCGATCCTGAATTCAATGACATAGTGGTCAGGACAGATACTTCATATAAACGTAGAGCATTGTTTAAACCGCCTTCGTAGAGACGATATATTTAAGTAATATGGTCTAACAAGCTCTGATCAACAACTCATTGTTGCTATTCAGTTGCAGTCGGCTGTAAACGTACATTTACTTTTCAACATCTGACATTTAGATTGACCAACTCCTTAACCAATAATAGGTGACAACCAACCGTGAAATAATGTGGAAATTAACTAATCAGCCATACTATACAACAGCACACGAACCACCTGACGGATCGGTTCGTTTTGAACACACGGTTATTCCTCTGAAGCACAATCACACGTGGTAACTTCTTGATTGTTTTAAGTCGTCTTTATGAACGTCAATGGGTTGAATGCAATTTTCCAATTTCGCTTCGTTTTTGTTAGTATGTTATCTGCCGGTTTCATCAGTTATTTCGTGTAAGATATCCTGCTATTCTGTTTGTTATCTGAACTCAGTTAGTACATTTTCGATATAATGTTGCAAAAAGTAGGTTCAGTAATTCCGATAGTTTCTGATAGAATCTCACCCGCTCGTAGTTTTTCAATCAAATGGCCTTTTCAGTCGACCTTTTTTAAAACTGAAACATTAGAATGGGCTCTCATTGTCATTAATCAGTAATGCATACCCTTGCCACGAGCGAACTTCGAAATCTACTGGACTAAACAGCAGTCGAAGTAAAAACTAATTGCAGGTTATGTTCAAAGTCGATCAGGTAAGTTTCAAATAAACCCGCTGAAAACGAACAAAATAGTCTACCTTTGTGTACAGTTTTATAGAAACGTCCTTGAGTGGCAAATCAAGGTTTTGGGATCGTTTTTCAAGATTTTAGTTTCCCACAACACCATTTTTGTTCCAATTACTGGTCACCATTTGCAATCCACTTGGGTTATCCGTTACTGTTTTATTCTATTAGACATAGGAGGCAGTTTCAATCGATCTATTTGACACATGCATCATCTAGTTGCAATCGCAAATATGCCAGTTTGTGCACATTATTTGGTGCCATCGAGAATCCCTTGTTGGTCAATACTTGTTAGTAGTAGTAAATGTCATGAAGCGATATTCCACTCTTCCTCAAGAGTTATCGTGTACTACGGTCACTGTCACCTTTGCATACACAAGTGACATTGCGATGTACGCATGCTTACGATATGTATCTATCACTGTGATAGATGTGATGCAAAATATAGCTTGACAATAACGAATTGCCTGTCTAACTTGGAAAGGGGCGTTCTAGTAATTCTTTGATCCGTTTCCGAGATATACTGTACATCTGACAGTCATGCAGTGGTCATACACAAACGGCGACAGTAAAGGATAATTAGTATCCGGGCTAACCCATCTCAAGGAAAACTGTACGAAGTCAAGTGGTACGTATTTAGCATCAATGTATAACTACAACTATATCAATATTTATTGGAACACCCTGTGGAAAGTGAACCGCAAACGTTCGAATAACGTGTAAATTTAGGAAATCTTGAACTGAAGCCCAACATTTTCGGTTCAAAACAGCAGTTTTCATGTGATAGAACAAGTTTGGATTGAACAAGTTCACTTCTGGTAAACCCTGTCCTTAAGGACAGGGTTTTGGTTTATTGTGTTTCAAACAGTTCACAAATAATTCACAACTATTTGTACTGGTGAGTAATAGGGGGTTTTGGTTTTCAAATACATCGCACATCATTCAAAATTGATCTAACCTGTCAAGTGCTTCTTTTCGAAAGGAGTCGACTGGGAATACGACAGCTGCCATTAATTGTGAGTGATATTCAGTCTATAGGAAATCAGAAAATATTTATGACTACTAGCATCAACAGTGTTATATTTCTCACAATGTGTCGACAAGATTACAGAAAAGTAGGACAATCACCAAAAAGGGAAAGTATTCAATATGGTAGCGAAACTTGTGTGCATTTAATACCATTAAGGCTTAGAGTCCTGAAAGGTCACCTTCTGTTGCTAACAAATATGACTTTACTATGTTGTCACAGGAAAAGGATGTGGGAAGTAATGTAACCAACTGATTAAAGGAGATTTGGAAGCAGTTTCCTGACAAGTTGTCATAGTGTTGTTGTTTTTAGGAAATGAAAACCAGCCAGCTGGCACTGAGAACGCTTGAGTGTAAAAATGAATGACACCAGATAGTCAGATATTCTGGTCACTTTTGAAATAGGTGGGACACATTAGTGAGACGTAAAACAGCAATTGTTATTTTTTCACCATAGTCACAGAGTGACGAGTTATATGGAGGTGAGAAGGCCTGTACTCCAGTAGAAGAAGAATGACAGTCTATGAAATGTGTGAGTTAGCGTGCGTAATTTAATTAATCCTTCCGAAGAGTAAATAAACTGCTTCCTTTCAGTAAATTAACCAAAGGTAAATTGGATTACAATGCGGTAGCCAGCAACGTTTATAAGACTTTTCAACCAAGTCGCCTTTTGAAGTGGTCGATAGTGGTAATATCTGGGAACAGTGGTGTTATATTTTTACGATTTACTTCCGGATAAACGAAGACGGTTTTTATTAGACTTGTGAGAACGCTGAAAGCGCGGTGTGACAAACCGTATATCAGTGTCGTTTGATGCATCAACAAGGACCACGAAGCCAAGTATTGTGTCCGCGAACCATTTCAGAAGTACGGATGGACAGAAAGTAAAGCGGAATTCCACAGTGATTGTCTTAGGTATGGGAAGCATACTGGCATTGCTCCTACATTCACAGATGTTACCCGCGGCAAAATAACTGTCAGGCAGATCACAAACATTATCCATCAGATTTCACACGCAGGTTTTAAAAACAGTTCATCATAATTTGCCTGTTGCACTCGCTTTGTTCAGTTTTAATGGCTTGAGCTTGTTGTACACTGCTGAATGAAAGGTCTGGGTGGTGAGGTCTAGTGTAATGTACACGCCTGAAAGCAACTACTTATCAGTAGGTTAGCGGCTATTTCACTGCAAACTAGAACCCGTGCGTTAACCAGGAGGCTTCTGGGACTGTACACTACGCTCAGGTGTTGATTCAGTGGTTTCTGCATCTGACGATAATAACTGATGTCACCTCGGGCTTTTTTGCACTCACTATCCAATATTGTCATCCTGTTTCTCAGCTAAATGGTATGATTAGTTTCAAGTTGAACATCACTCACAGTTGATCAAACAGATATTTTAAGCAGCCTATTTCGAAAAGAAGCACTGAACTCGAGTTTCGCTCTCATTAGAGCTCGTCAGTAATGACTACCGTTGCCACGGCCGGGACTAGAACTCCAGCCACGCTTTCATGAGGCAACCGTGTTGACCAGTGTGCCATTGACCTCACATTATGCACAACCGAATTATCATATGTGAACGCTCAACCACTTTATTTTGAGTACGGATCAGCCGCTGACGTCGTGCAGTTTTATGCTCATCTTGCTTGGTAAATAGAAATTTTAATTCACTTGGACGCATGCAGATTGTATCATTGGGCAATCGACATCTGCATTAGAGTACATATGCTGAATACACCAAAGCGAGGTGATCATTCTTCTGATGAAATAATGACCCAAAACAGCAGCTTTGTTTTCAAATCTGTAATGTCTTCTATTGTACATTGCTTACCTTCATCCCTGTGATACGGAGTTATCGTTTAGCCTTCATATTTTACAGTGTTTGAGAGTTGTGTTGGACACAGTGCACGGATAGTTTGTCATTTGCAATGAGGCCATACAATAGTTTGTAGCATTGTTAGGTGTCAGACAGAAATATATTGTCATTAACAATTTGTCGGATCTCTTAGAATTGTGCTAACTTGCCAGTAAGTTACGCCACTGGGTGTACATTTTGATGAAAATACTAGTGTATAATGATGGTATATAAAGAGAGAAAATTATAAGATTATACTGTCTTTTCATCAACAACCGACTTGTTGTAAAGTCTGCACAACATCAGTAATTCCTGGAAAGTGTCCACAATTGTATAAAGGTGTATTCAGAGTGAATCAATACACATGATGATGGTGAAAGGAATTTTGAGCGATGCATTCAATGCATATTTGGCATACATGGAAATCGCAACTCTTTTGTGGGCCGAATTATTCTCTATCGTCCTTCTTACTTTATTGTCATTCCCGTTAAAATGACCATCAAAAGTATCTTCTTGATTGTCGAGCAGTATAACTGAACTCTGCTCATCATTGTGCAGAATGAACTTTCCGTAATGTTCAACTGGTTTGCTGCATGCCTCTCTTCATCTTGTACATCCGAATGATTAGGTTGTTATTTTCTGAACTAAAATATTAACAACTCTTCAATGATTGCCTACAACAGCACATTACAACGAAACCACTCTTAGATCTCAACGCCCAAATTGTTTAGACGTTAAAGTAGACTAAGTTATTACGTGACAAATTTGAAGACAAAAATGTTTACAAAACTGAACAACCTACTGTTGTATGCATCACGTCGGAGGTTCATTTTAAGCCATGTGCTGAACATATCTGTTTTGTTCCACGGTTGGTTTAACTCCTTGTAGGTTGTTTTCCCCTAGTCTTCTCGCCAAAGTAGATAATTATTTACAGATGTGCTTATTAAAGGGTAATGTCACATTTTAATGCATCTACTGCTATTGTTTTTCTATCGTACAACCCCTGATTCACTTGTTTACAAACGTTCTCTCTATACTGATTCTCCCTTTCCCATCCCTGAATCTAATGTGGAACACATATGACCCTTTATACGTTCTCAGTCACAGGCAATAGTCCTCTCTCGTTTACCGTCTGGCCAGGTTTCTGATTTAGTGAAACGTACCTTTTACACAAAATGAAGTCCTCTGAAAGTCGTGGAACCATCCGTTTTAACGTGATTTTTGATGTACGTGTTAAAAATTCTCCACATGATTATGGCTTTTTAGACAGGTCGAAATCTCCGATCTCAATAAACCTGCTAGGCGGGATTTCAGATTACTGATGAGTAGTCAGGTAGGTGGTTAATTTAAAGCTGAGCAACACCCACAAATGATCGCACCTGTCGACCCATTGTGATAGGAAAGCATTTTGTTGCAAGCCCTCTAAAAGTAGCGGAACTGCATTGCAAAAGCTTTTGTTTAGAAATAAGGGGTGATACCGGAAAAATCTGTTAATGTAT
Organism: Paragonimus skrjabini miyazakii; assembly: GCA_014338405.1. NCBI lineage: Eukaryota > Metazoa > Platyhelminthes > Trematoda > Plagiorchiida > Troglotrematidae > Paragonimus > Paragonimus skrjabini miyazakii. The sequence continues at coordinate 147,071 of JTDE01000076.1, forward strand.
AGTTAACTGAAAATGACTCAAGGAGAGATGGTATCAAAGCCCGCGGAAGTAATCTCAATATACCATTAATTAGAAAAGAAGCGCTAACTTGTTACACAAAACCATAAGTTCCAAGCAATCCAGATAGTATTGTTAACTGGCAAACAGCATGAAGTACAATCAATATCGACATTGCAGAACACGTATCCGGGTGCTCAACTGCAAGCTTTATTAAACACTATGGGGCTGATCTCCATAACGGCGATATGCGTTCATCCAATCAACCTGCCTTTCGTATGATACACCAATTCAAGTACACGTTTAGTGACGTCTTAATAGGCACAACATATCGGTACCTGCGCTACCGTATGACGAAGCACATTCCCAACTGTGTCCGGAATACAGTTTCAATCTGCTAACTGTAACAAACTTGAGAAACCCGGCACCACCGGCCATCAAACACACCAATCGACCGAACATCTGGTTGATCAGGTCAGGATATTTTTACGTCATAGTAACCTAAAACTGCCATCTGTAAGCGGAAAACTACTAACCAGACAACAACGACCAGTTTTCTGTTCACAGAAGTCGCTGAAGCATTTATTCTGTTCACCAATGAACTGGTTAAACGATGGACACGTACAATATTGAAATTGTTTGACTGGTTTTTTCACTTGTTGTTGTTACATTCAGTTTGTGTAAAATGTGGTGTTTTTACGTTAGCTACTGATCAACATAAATCGAACTGTGTTTTTCTATCTTGGTTAAAATCATGATACTCGTCATGAACAGTTAAACTTGCGATCACTGGACGTAAACGACATTTCTTATTCGATTCGTTGTAGTTATGCCCGTCGTATGAACATTTAAACTCAGGGACGCAATAGACTGAAGGGGCATCATAGTCACTTCCCGAAAACTTACCTGAATAAAGCTTCTGTGTCTAAGAGAAAGTCTGCACGATATTGAAGGTAACGCCTCAGAAATAAACAGATGAATACACTGTACATTGTTAGAAAATCTGAGGAGTTTATGAAATGTTCATGGCATGCGTTAGTTGGGGAGACTCACTGACAATTTTGCGAGAAAATGTTACAAACGACGGAATACTTGGAAAAAGAGTGCATCCGGTCTGGTGAGGAGTTGTCGTTTTGGCCAAAATAACGCCTGTGAAAATAACGTATGAGCTCGAAATCTTCAACACCGAGATCTCCATGCACCACGAAATAACCGTATACCCCACAATCGAGTGCAAAACAGAACGTCTAGTTAACCATGAGCTTGAGTGGATGGATTATATGCCCGACAGAATCTTATGTCACATGATCCATGTAATCACAACACACACATACACACACAAACAAACCCACCACCACCCGGGTAGACAGTCATCCAAATTTTCCATGACTATTAACGTTGCGTATAGCCATATTCCTGTTTTATATATAAATCCAATTAATCGCTTGTAATTGTATGTCTGACGAGAATGACCGAAAACAGCTGTTTACAACCTTGACTTTTAAAAATATTATGTGTCTGAGATTGGAAAACACATTTTGAACGCTAATCAATTCAAGTTAGATTAACGGATGGTGTAACCTATAAGTCAACTGGAAAATGGCATTCAGACAGTCTAATTAGAATCCAGATTTGATCAGAGTTGACTGCAGTTAGGGTATAATTATGAACAGATTATCAAATTGACTTTACTTCTTGTAATTCGTAGTATCGTTAACGGCGAAGTTAATTAGGCTGCCGAATTTTTGAATATATCTATTTTCCGCGTACACATTCTGATTAACGTTGGCTTATACAATATCCGTTTACTTGTTATGTGCAATAATTGCGAATAATGATTTTGATTAAAGTGTTAAATTGTAAGATGAGAATCTAGAATTTGTATATTATTTGTAACCATACCATGGGTGATAACATTGAAAATGGAGTAACGACGTCGCAAAGATAAAATTGTGTCCAGTTTTGGAGCAGAATAAAAGAAATGAACGGAAAAACGCATATCGATAAGCAAAAGTTGATTTACTCAAGAAAACGTGTTAATGACACAAAGCATATAAATCAAAGATTCAAAAAACGGGTAAAGCTTTTAACCAAGGGATATGACCATATGAAATGTGGTACTGGTGTTAACGTTTATATATTTATATTATTTATCATTATTATCATTAATATTTATAGTCGTGTTTATATAGTATCCACCTACTACTTTACACAACATAGCTAAGGTGACTGTTTTACGAATAGAAGCCCCAGGGAATACATTCAAAAAGGTGCGAGTGAAGATAACATTGCAGTTACTGTGTCTTTTCCAGAAGCGACTGTGTAATCATGGCATTTATCATAATCAATTATGGTTGAGCGTTTGACGTGAGGTAATTCAGTCACGTCTCGTATGAAGTAAACAGCGCAGCAGTCAGCTCGTTTGTTTCAAAAAGGTGTGGCCGGAATTCCCTCCTGGCCGTGGCAAAGATAAACAGTTTCGACTAGCACTGAGAAAAGCAAACCATGAGAAATTGTTTTTTTGGTTCTAGCTTTGCTACAAGCAGGATACCAAGCTGCTTGTTTCAGTTATCACCCATTGTAGCTCAGTATATCAGACCGTAGAAGCAAGCTGATGAGCGGTCAAAAAAAGCAGATATCTGAGTTTACAAATGGTAGTTATTGTTAGATTTCGTTGACGCTAGGTGATGCGTACGTTCAGAGCCTTAGCAAAAGACGTGTCAGTTTCATGAACACTGTCAATGGAGACAAAAAAACCATCGAATTTAGTTGACGGAATAAGTTTCACAGCGGAAAATAATACTCTGTTCATGATACATGTATGAGTTATAAAATTAATCACACAGTGACATAATTACGCAGTTTTCACATGGTAATTTAAACCGCTGTATACATCATTTAACCGACTGTAATCATCTTTTGAAACTAATGACAGTCTATGAGATTATGTTCCTGCCACGACACGGACACTCAGGGTGATTTTACCATCGAATTGGCTGTGACCACCGCTGCATTGAACCAAGCCAGCCTGATGACCATGAGATCTTAACCAATGGTATGTTCATATGCGAGTGCGAACTGATTGTTGCACGTCCTTCTGTAGATCGGTCCATGACATTACGTGGAGAAGTTAAATGTCTTGCAATTCGCCGTAAGTCTACAGGACAGTTAATAATAACTGATTTGTAGAAGGAACGGTAACAACTGACAGCCAGAGACTATTGACGTTGGATTTTGATTGAAAAATCAAATTGTTACAAGCATACCTGTTGTATGAGAGTGAAATCAAACGTGACAACTGTCGTGGTCAAAATCTCATTAAGTATGTACCAGAAATCCCACTGAGTACGCCCTGAAACCTGTGGAAGTTGTCATATGACGGATGAAACCCACATCTTAACATAAAAAGATATATTTGGTAGCGAAAACAAAAGAGAATTATCCGATTGTTTTAAAAAATTTCCATCCACTCCATAGAATTTTGAAAAGTATTATATACTTGGAGATAGGTGTGGAATATACGATAATCATTTACCAATGGTCTGGACATGACACAAATTCATGTTCTGAGACTAAAGTTGGTGCTATTTTTGGGTGTGGATAAAATGACCGTTTCGGTCGCTCGAGGCCATAGAAGCTGCAGACTATGATTAAACCGTTTTTTCAGGTGATCAGCTAACGACCAAGTCGGTGACTTTTGATATTCAACGATTATGAGTCAAGGAATTGTTGACTAGTTATATGGTCTACAGCATTCAGTTACTGCCCGCAAAAGGTTGTGATATGATTGCATCAGCCATTGCTTTTGTTACCTCTACGTTGTTTCAGTAATACCTTGGAATTACTGTTTGCTAGAGATTAGCGTATAGACGAAAGACATAGGCACGGAGAAACACAGGTAACGAAAAACACATTAAGTTTTTTGTCCAAAAGTTTGGAAGACGTCGCTTGTCCTGGGAGAACAATGAGTAAAACTCCATGATTGTTTAGAACTGTAGCACAACGTTTCTAGCTCAATTTATCTTGATTTGTGTCATGGTATATCACCGTCAGTTCAGCAATCCGCAAGAGGTATCTTTGACAGTGTTCTTCAATCTTAAATTCGCTCAAATAATCAACGGATAATGAAAACGGATACATCGCATTGTACCCAGATTATAATGGCACGACGACACGACGGAAAGTAAACTCAGTTTTCAACAAATACGTCCGTAAGCCAAATGGGAGTTCACCGACTTGACTCGGACTGGAGACCAGTCAATGTGAGCTTTCATACAGTAGAACAGTGGAGCCCAGACGCGAAGTGTCCGTTTCTGCTTTCCTTCCCAATGAGTTGGTAAAACCTGCATAATTCGAACGACTACATAGATGCGCAGAATTATTGAGAAAACCCATTAGGGCATTTACACCGACAGTGAGTCGCCAGGAACTGATATCGAGATATCGTATATGTTGGTATGGTCACGAGGCTTTTAGGAGATGTCAACATCAATGCCGTTGATTTTGTCTCATGCAAGATTGCTTCACAGGGTAGATCATACAAAATACCATGTTTATATTGATCCCGAGAGCAGCTGACACAGTTTAGTGCATTCTGCTAAAAGGCGTGATGGCATATAGCAGTCGAAGTATTTTAGAACTCTACCCGTAACTTGAGCAGAGGAAGTACATGATTTTAGGACAAACTATTGAATCAGAACACGGGAAAGACTTAGCCTACTAACAGCTCATGACCAACCAGAAACAGTATGATGATATAAAATATCTCAAACTACACACACAACAGATTTAGCGCATTTCTGCACTCTAAAACGAAAACTAGATCTGAAAACATATTACTGAAAATATTACACACACCATCAAAGTATACCCACGACAAACGCGACAGCTAATTCTAGCGTTTGAAAGCGTTTGAATGTGACAGATCGACCGGAAACTCACAAAGGTGTGATGCCATTCACTTGACAAAATGCTAAACAAAACATAATTGTTGATGAAATAGGGCGAAATGTTTAACAATAATTCACTGAGCCGTATCGCTAAACAAGTTGTTCGCAATAGGCATTGAATTGCGTTGTCACCTAGGTCACAACTCGTTCGGCTATCACGTGACCCACTCTCAAGCCAGTTAACAGAGTAGAACAGACGGATCTGCTCTCACCACTTCAATCCAACAATTCATTTGAATGGGCATACCCGACTTTACAGTACGTTTGCCTTTCTGTTGTTTACGACCCAGTTACTGGACATTTGAAATTCAGAACTGAACAACAGATACGAAAACACCAGGCAACCAGCTTGTTGCTTCGGCCTTTTCGATAAACATCAAGATCAAACTTTGAAAGCATGGATGTGTTCGGACAAGTCAGAACTACTGACAAACAAAACGACATTGACACGAGGATAGGTTGAACCATGTACGGATTTTTCAGTCACTATGATTAACTGATAAATCACTAAATATTCCACGTAAAGCGAATACCCTCAAAGTCAGGGGAAACAACCTTCGACCAAAGTTCATAGTAAAATCGAGCCTCAATCGGTAGCGTAAGGCGAGTAAAATAACTGTTGTCAGTGTGTGTCTTCCAGAAAAGTCTATGACTTATCATCACCAGCAGTAACAGTGATTCGCATAATTTCTGCTTGATGACGAATAATCATACGATTTTGCTAGTTGTTCACAGAAAACTTTTCATGGAAATATTTCAAAAATCTATGCTCAACTGACTTCAATCCAAGCAGCTGACCAACAGACTTTTCGTTTAAACTGGTTCGCATTCACTCTCTGGCCTGTCTACGGCATACTTTACGTGAAACATTTATGGCAGACACCCTATATACCTGAAGAAAGTAGTTATCCTCAGGATGCACCTTAGAAGATCAGTACAGCTGTTTTATTTTGAGTGGAATACTAACTAAGTTTGTTTGCATCCTCCACACTTAAAAAGCCTCCTGGTTGGTCACAAACGGTGTCAAAACTGCTTTATAATGCGGGCTTCTGCACAACGTGCGCGTTGAGAAACGAACCGACAGCGGATTTGCAGCTAACGTCCAGTTTCTGATCGTTAGAAGATGACACTGAATATGAGTTTTCACAGGATCAGGAACCCACTTTGATGTACTCGACGGAAATATTTAACCGAATGTGTGATGTGTGATTAATCATGATTGTTGCCTATTGTTCAACATTAAAGATGCCATAATGACCACAAAAAGCAACTTACTGAGATATTTCGTATGTTTACTTGGAACGAAATCAAAACTGTGTTTCCTTTCACAAAACGTAATGCAAGCCACGATGACGAGCCCTCATGTTAAACAATACCTTGAAACTAGTCCGTTATATTTCTTCGTTAAGTATACGTTGTGACGTCTAAATAATGTGAGATATTACAAGTTATTAATGAGAAAAACATCATTTTGTGGCGTAGGCGTGTTTACGGAGGGGAAATCATAAGTGAAGAGACCAAGTTGACGGATCGATCGATCAGGGTCGGATGTATAATTACAGTAGTACCAACTAAAAACACTGATAAACGCTACGTCGAATGGGTTTGTTTATTTAGAAAGGAGTCTAGATTTTAGGTTATAGGTAAATGCTTTTTATCCCAAGTAGCATCATGAAACGACCGCATCATACGCACTAGTCTTCTCCTTAAGACTTCAACATTACATAGACAAGTCAAAAAGAAAGTTAGTTTTCTTGTTTACTAAACTGGATAAACCCAGTTGACCTTAATTTGAAAGAAGTTTTCTTCAAAACCAAAATAACAATGCACGTTGACCGTTGCCATAGCCACCTCCTAAAATAAGCAGGATAGGTTAACATTCACTTGACGGGTGTAACAAACTAATTTAATTTACCGTGAATGTTTTTTTCGAACGATCTGCTAAACAAACTGTAGATCAATTTTATTCTGCCAAGGGTTCAGGTCCCATAACAGCCTCAATGGAAATAGGTAACATCTGTTGACAAACTCTGTTTTAATCTGAACAAGTTTGATACGGACAAATATCCGCGTAATTTCGAAAGGTGTTCTAACTTTAGTCAGGGGTTCATTAAGGATCACCACGGACTATTTTTGGCGCAACAAGTCAAGCAAACAAGCATGGATTATCGCCATTGGTAAACAAAAACAAGCTTTGCTGCGGTGTATGTGACTGTGTGCTTCAGAACGTATTGTGCCAACAACACAGTGTTCTGTATACGTCGATCACCACAAACATGCGATTCGTTCTTCATGAAATACACATTCAACGGACAAATATGTGTTTCAAAGCTAACCGCGTTTGTCAGAGCAGCATACAAGTAAACTGTTATATTATGGTCCATATGGTGAAAACAGAACAGGTAGGATTTTGAAGTCAGCAAATCAATATGAAATGACCGTCAAAGTGCCACTCCAAACAGCACTCTCAAACCGGATACGGTATGAGAATAAGCCAGAGAACAAAAGATTTTCCGCAGACCAGCTTTCTGAAACAGACTGCTCTTATCAGAATCACTGTTAAACTTGAAGACGAGGTTTATACGGGAAAACGTTTCTGTCCATAGCCAGAGCTCAAACGGGTCATGCAATCGATTCAATTTGTTTTGTCACTTGAAACTGTGAAGTTAGCGACTTTGTACAGAAGAGTTAAAATAACAGGTGCATTGCATCAGCGTTGCCTTCATTTAGGGCTACTTATACTGAATAGCGGTGTAGGTATTTTGAACCGAATGCGAATCATCTACGGGACGAAAATATAGTGACCACTAATCACCGAGACCGGGTACGGTTGAACGACGGAATCCGCAAGTACTCTTCGCAGACACGCACAATAATAGACGGTTTTCGATGTTTGTTTGTAACGGATGTTTCTCACGTCAAATAAGAGACACGGCAATTCGAAATTCGCTGCCACCAACCAATGGCTTTCATTAGCTTATATTAAATGCAATTTTGCCGACTGACTTCCGTGTGATTACAGCAACTCAAATGATAAAGCTTTATTAGTGGAAAAATGGATTGCCGTCAACCAGATCACCTACATTCAAAATACAGACTGAACTAGTGATTTTCGCACTGAGTGAGCGAATCAGTCGAATATGTGTTTGAATAGTTCGTTTATGACCGACTTGATTATTCCACTGTTTAATCAGACCATCTTCACCTATCCAGCTGGATGTGACACCAACCTAATCGAACTTTCTTGTGGTTCTGATCGTTTACTGAATTTACTACTGGCAAGGAGATGTCCATCACTTTTTACGAACTTTAAGTTAAAACAGAACTAACAGTTGAACCGTCGGGATTTGCGCGGCATTCAAAAGGATATCTCACCATTTGTGATACGTATGTTGGCAAATCACATGACCTGACATTTTCCCCTCAATAGGACAAATGGCATCTTTCAAGTTAACAGTGGTTGCTGTTTGGACAGCTCTCTTCGATAACCGTTTAGTTACGTCGGATGATCCTCCGCCAATTATATCAGAAAATGATCTCCTAGAACGAATGTGTTTTGTATACGAGTGAATAATTACGACTGGCTGGTGAACCTAGTATTTTTCATGGTATGAAGTTAGTATAGTGAAACACTCATGTTATGTAGTTAAGTACAAGGCTCCATCAGTAAAATGATGACCATTTTTCTGGATGGTGAAACAAATACTTGGAATAACGGAACCTCAGCTTAAACAAAACATGTATTTATTCAACTAATTGACCTGAACTATGAAACACTAGCTTGGCAAAATTCTTGTGAAAGTCAGATGAAACATAAATCTTTTGCCACACTACCAGCAAAAGTAACACTGTTTCGAAAACTGTTGTTGAAAGTATTTACAACACTCAAACACTTCATTGGGACTAGCACATTTTTGGTTTACACCTGATACACCATTAACTGGCATATATTAGACTGATCCTATCAACCGGTTCATAAAACAGTGAGTGGCAACTGCCAGGGAAACTAACACTATAAGTAAACTAATGGAGTTCAAGCAAATTTTCATCAAAATAGATAAATTCACCAGTAAATTTACTAGCCAGCAAACGGAACAGGAACCTACTGGATTGTTGAATTTCACCCGAAAACATTTCCGATAATTATTTTACTCAATTTAAAACGTTTTTTCAACGAGTTGGCTATGAATAAGTGTACACTGTAGCAACAGCTACGAAAGGAGTTTCACAAGTGTTACTGGTAGTCAATCAAAAATAGTTGTCGCAAATCTAGCTAGCAAGCACCATTATTTTGAGTTGTCCACATGCTTGCTTTTACGGTTGCATTATTCGAAAACTGACGATCTGGTGAATCGGTCTGTGATATCTAGGCCGATTGTGATCAGATCAATTTGACTTAACAAGTGTCCGCATGAACGTGTTTTCTGGTCCTTCTGATCAATATATGCAGACTACTCAAGCTGATCACAGCTCCACAGCAAAAACAGAATGCGTATGAATCTTGTTGTTCATGTATTATGTCTCAATAAAATGACTGCTACCTTAACAATGGAGCATGATTCCATGACAAAATCAAAATATTTACAGACTCAAAGAACGATAGCTGAAAATAACTGTCTCATAATGTAGTATACTTTTTGCGGAAATAACAAGGTATGATGAAAGAAAGACAAAACTAACCTACAATTCATTATTGCCGGAAGTGAAAATTACTTATGAAACGTACATAAGATAATAGGGGTGATTGGCTTGAATAATTCTTGGAATCATTGATTGATCATTATACTTACCTCAATGGCATTTGAAAGTTATATCTTCAACATATCTAGACTGAAATGAGTCAGTAAATTCTGTCAATTTTGTTGACATGAGACTATAAATTCTCTGACCTATACTGCTACCTTGGCGAGGTGGTCGGGCTTGTGTACTGTTTTGATCCGGCGGGCTATGCTGACTAGGACTCCGGTCCTTC
>JTDE01000076.1:160230-192431 GCA_014338405.1 Paragonimus skrjabini miyazakii
AGCTTCAAGTTGTACAGTGGCATCTGCCTTTTCTCTGCAGGGTATCATAAAGAAAACAGAATGCGTTTCAGCGGGAAAACCACAAAGAAGATTTATATTAGATATATCAATAAAATGTAATTCGTAACCAGAAACCATCAACTAACGTGACTGCACAAACATAGGACCAATTCCAAACTGATTTGTCGTTTGCAAATCAACTGTAAAATAATTGTTGACAAATCGTCGCCGTACATAATATTTCACCAGTTTTCAGTGACCGATGTTGGATGATCATGTGTATTCGGTGAATGGTACATTGTAACCGATTTGTCTGATCCTGACTACATACACACAAGTGGTCACGTGATTCAATTTGTTTGCCTCTAAGAGTTTGCACGTACTTTGTCCCGTGAGTGTGAACAGTGCCCTATCGTCAAACCAAGACCAGTTCGAAAAAAATAAAAATAAGCAAGTATATTTTTCCAACAAGCGTCATACTTGTAAAGGTTTGGATTGGACAAACACATCGATATGAAGTCAACCAGGGATTCGCAGAAGGCTGCGGTCACTCAGTGTCGATAACGCGGGCAGACTGGTATGTCAGCGTAGGAACCAACCAGGACGACAAACTGCCCTAGCATCGGATTTTGTTATAAAGAGCGTCGGATTAAAACAAGTTGTTTAAGTGCGTTACGCGTTAAAACAAACGAGTTAAAAGCGGAATGAAGCCGACCAATGGGGAAGCCAAAGCGTCAGCACCAATTGTATTTCTGCATTTTACTGATGCGTCTTGTCCATAAGATAACCAATAGACACCCAATAAACCGAGATTCGCTTTGTACCACGAAGACTGACGTATGCTTTTGCTTCGGAAAGTAGAGATTTTTCAACAATACTGATCATTGACATGAAAAGGGGCATCAGTTTAACACCTTAAGTAAAGACATGCACACAATCCTCTCGAAAATAAACATAAATAGCATACCCGCAACCTTCATGGCATAACGCATAATGTGGAGGTAGAAGAACCTGGTTTCACCATAACAGTTTATTCACAGGTACTGTAAAGCATAAACTTTGTAACACTCGTAACTGATGGATAGTGTTCGTTTCAACTTCCAGACAGCTAAATTGGTTGTATCCTCACATTTCAATTTGAATGGAAGTAGTTTTCCCTGACGGTGGAATCTCGCACAGTGAAGTTGGTTGATTAATCGACGATTGTTTGCAACGTATCATGCATTGGTCCTGTGTGCATAACGGGTTCGAAAGTAGATTATCTCCATCACTAATACGGATCAAATGTTCAGTTTTGGTATGTGATCTATTATGGCTGCAGTTGGTTTCTCCAAAAAATGTGAAGCTGAAGGATTATACTGCAGCAGACATGAGTAATAGGAGCAGCCATTCGATTTGTCCATTGAAGATTCCACACAGTTATCATAGTGAATAATGTGAACCATCAGACTCGTTTGAATGATTATCATGATAATGAGTTTAATGTTTAGCATGCAAGGTAATGAATAACAACTAGCGAGAAATCCAGTGTTGATCAAAATGCTTCCGGTGCTACTTTGATGCACCCTTCCAGGTGTACGGTGTACTAAACACAACTTAACAAAAAGAAACTAGTTATCAGTATTCAGTTTACGGAAATGTATACACATACTGTACAATATTAGAGAATTTACGGAGACGTACGCACTGGTTCAGTCAGATATGGCTGGTAGGGCAATAAGCGAACTGTTAAACAATTTATTTCATTCAACTTGACAACCTACGAGAAGGTGTACTGCTGGACTAGGTTTATGTCGGCATACCGGTTGATCATTTGCATCAATTGTAGTTTGGTCCATGGACTTCAGTCGTCTCTACAAGACTGATAAATCCCCGGGTTGTTGGGTACATAGCTAACCCCTTTACTGATGAGTGGTACCATTAAACTGGGTTAGCAAATTAACTTGTTTGGGGAATTCTTTTCTTTTGAAGGACAACCTTGAGAAAGCTGCCATTTTAGGCTTACTGACTGGTATCCCACTTGCAACGTGTACTAAACATTTTTTGCCAACGTTAGCATACTTGAAAAGGTTGCAGAATAACACATATCCAAATGGATAACAATAAGTAATACGTAGGATAAAAGAATTAGCGGAGATTCATTTTATATCGTATTCAGTCACACTGCTCAGATGTAGTTATTGACAAAGATTTCCTCAAAACCACTCCTTCCCTTCAGAATTTCGAACAAATCCTTTAGAATAGAAGAACGAGCACTTCGTATTGACTCTTCAATACCAAAGTTATAGTAACATAAAACGTTTTTTTATATCGAACAGTTAAGGGTGGCGGGAGTGCCTAATTGGCCGATGGGTTGGGATCAGTCAGTAAGTACAGGGCAGGGTCAAGCTCACGAACAGTTGTTTCTGAACACAAAAAGCCGGCTTCAATCGATTCGGTTGATTGTGACAGCCTCGCTTACTGCAAGAATCTTGGATTGGGACGAAGTAATACGATTATGAATGCACAAGTAAGGTTGATCACGTGACCAGTAGTCAGGATGTATCTTAGTATGTCTTGGATGTGTCTTAGTGACCTTTTCTAACTCATCGGTTGGCTGTCCATCCTACCCACCCTAACTGTTCGATATAAAAAACCGTTTCGCGGTATTGTAAATATGGTGCTGAAGAATTAATACAAATTGCTTGTATCTATCAGTTTTCGTGTTCTAACGGTTTTATTCAATTGTTTCTTCGACTTTTTATAAATAAGACAAATATCTGTAGGTGACTCAGCAGGTTAGGTTAATCTCCTGATTGACAAAAAATCACACTGTGTTACAGTGTAACCTACGGAATCGAGAAGTAATAAAAAAGCTAATGATAGATAGATTTAGGCATGTCTAAGGTGTGTAACAGATAGGTCTGAACGTTTGATTCTTCAAACAGCTGCGGCCCGGACGAAATTTTATACGTAGGTCACATGACAGGCTGTTGGGCTCAAAAGATTGTTGTCGCTAAGGTTTAGTTTGTTGTAGAAAAGTATGTAAGCTTTACAGAAATGCACCATCGAGAACAGATTACTAATCTATATTCATGGACTGGCCAGGTCATCACCAGATGTTCTTTTCTACGTTGTATGCTTATATTAGTAACAGACATCCGTCTGTGGATTTTACGTGTAAAATGAGAGGGAATTTTGTAATTATGACAACAATCGTCTACGCGATATTTGCTATTTACTTTTCTGAATAATTAAATACACGGGTCTAAATCCAATGTCGATTTACCTACTTGGTTACCTATATCTACATAGATACTTTCTAATCCGTGACTGTTACTCCAGACATAAGACAAAAATGATAGTCTCAATAACTACTAATGACAATTGTATCAGATTGCTTTTACAGGTTCGCGAAGGATTTTTCAGTTGACTGGCATTTTGCGTATTATGTATTCTGGCAAGATCAGTCATATAGTAACAAAGCGTTTCGATATATACAACGGAAAATCGTTCTAGCCGTGTTCTAAGTTTTCGTATCAGTCAGCTGTTGTTAGAATGAGTATCTCAGACATTTCCTTCACTGTGTGGTTTAATACAGATCCTTCGATTGGGTTTGCTTAGCTAATTCGTAGAACGTTGAATCGTCCCTGGGGAAAAGCTGTCTCATTCATAAGTTGTTGTATTGGTTCTCAAGGGACACGTTCGTCCCCTATTTCACACTGGTATCTTCAGGTAGAACGTCCACAATTTGGCAGTGATCTACGAGTTCCATTGAATCTAAGATAAATGACAAACGAACACGCAAATGCGTTGGAATCTAGGTCGCACACTTTAACAGTTCCGCTCAGAATGTGCTGCGAGTAATTTCGGACTGTAGCGAAAACTTTGTTAAAACTAGAAAAATTACTATGTATTCCCACTTACGTGTCGTTTTACTCAACATACCCGAAATAACGTTCTTATGGACGATACTTGTAAATTTAATCATTGAACTAATAATGCCTGTGTTGGTTAACTACAGTGTTACTAATAAACAGTTTGGCAGATTGATCATTTTAGATGACACCCAACTGTGAAAAGTCAGGGTGTTTCTGTCGTTGGTTCAAATCCAGCCGAAGCCCTCACTTTTTACAGTTGCGTCGAATCTAAAATAACTACAATGCGTTTGTTCGAAATCGATTTCAACGAAAGCCAGTCTGTCATCAAATTACCTTAAAGCGTTGCCACTCATTGGCTTTACTTCTAGATACTGTGCATGAAATAGCTTATATTTTGCACATGTTCCACCTGCGAGATTTCTGTCAGGGGGATGCAGACTATAAACAATAATGGCAACTCTTCAAATTTTTGATTTTTAAGATTTCATGAAGAATAGTGAATCGGTGGTCACCACGCTTCCCAATGACCGTTGTCAGACATAGGTTGTGGGACATGTAAGATATTATTGACCGCTTGTCGACCCTACTGATAAATGAGTTTGGAATGTTGTTATGTATTCACCCAGCCAGCTGAAAGGTTGCCACAGCAAACATCATTAGTTTAGCCCATCAGGTGTTACACAAAACCCCGGGTTTCTTGAGGCAATGACCATTATGATTCAAAAACCAACCATGAAATGATTTATAGGTTTTGCAAGCAAACACGTCAATTTGCTCTAATATTTGTTTCTGACTCATAAAACTGGTCTTAAGCTGTATCTGACAGGTTTTTATTCTCACAACTGTGTTATTTTCAAATGAATTTTCGTGCATTCGCTGGTGCATTTACTCGGTACCACTTTCCTTTCAAAGTTTTGTTCGTGGCAGCCAACCAAAGTGGTAGCCGCTAAAATGTATGATTATACTCAGATCCGATTACATCGAAATCCGTCGAAGCTTATATGAACATGCTCACAGTTAATTTGTGAACGGTTAATCCGAAACACAGGAATTAATCAGGGCTTTATTTCAGTCCACACTAGTCATCACTACCCAATAAGCCTTGATTTTGTGTTTGTGGATTTTATTCTAAGTTTTGTTAGTATAATTGCCACCGTTTATTTTAAGGCTTTTCGCCATAGTCAAGGTTGGACATAGGCAAACAGGTTTTTTCAATATGACGCCAACACGACATAGTAAATTTTTCTTCTCTTCTCCCGAGCGGTATGTGTACAATAGATTGTGAGTTATTAATAATTACGCCTGAATTTCGCTAACATCTTTGTTCAGTAACTTTCTGAGAACGGCAGTAAATATACCGGATGTTAAGCACATCACTTACTGCAAGGATGTTTTCCTGTTATGGCCGGTTTGGTTGAGCATACACTTGTATCCTGTTCACAACAAACGAGGTGGTAATCTCAAAATGAGTGCATCGATCTCTCCTGTCTGAAATCGATAGGACATGCAGACTCATGTGCATTTCTACCTAACAGGAAACCGACAAGTCTGATTAGTTTGCTGACCTGAAAGCGCTTGATACGCTCAACTGTTTCCTTTTAGTTGTTACAGTAGCTAGAAACTAGTGTACGGATTTACTTCGTTTATAATTGTCGCAATCTGTATTTGAGGTGCTTCTGAAATTCTCGTGAGTTAGTCGGGTCCTACCGTTTAATCGACATTAGGTATGACCCCAGTTGCAGAACACGACCTGAAGCTTATCGTTCTGTTGGTTACGATTAGATTGTTTGAACGTTTCAAGGGAAGACTTAAACAGTTCTGTTATCCCTAACCGATTGCTCTTCAAACGTTTCTGCCCATCACACTGGATTGATTGAAATCGTTTTCCTTCCACTAAAGTCCTTACAATACTGGGCGGAACCTGCATTGCATTCTGGTAGTATTAATATAATGAACTGCTGCCATTGACCTTATGCTCTGCACAAACAAAGGTGGTAGAATGCAACCTCAGTCGAATTGTGAACAGTGCATTCAATACCAACAACAGTTACTAACCACGTGAGTTATTAAGGAACATACTGCTCATAAAGTTTATTGCACTTTGTGATTTGCACTTCACTCAGGTATGATGATCATGGTGACTTCAGTTTCATTTAACAACATATTCGAGGCAACTTGATCAAGCAATCTTAACGTTATTCGCTAACCTATGTAACTGAGCTGCTAACTGTGCATATTCAGTTTTTTCTAATGTGATTTCAATGAGTAGTAGTTAGCACGTCCGTTAAAGTTTAAAAAGGTCAAGTGTTAAAGTTCTGGCCCAGTTAACCCCACAAACTAATTGTAAGATATAAGTTATTGGCGCACCTGATATCCACTGTTTCCCCGCAAATAAAGTTACCTGGAACGTTTAGTTGAAACTGACAGGGTTTATCATGCATAGATAATGCTCAAGTTATGTTAGACCAATTAATTTCACATTTATCACTTCTGCAAAGCAAAAGTTGGATAAGTTTACAACTGCACACAATTAGATAATTACTACAACTAATATAACCCATTACTGATTGGAAAAGACTCACACTATAAGTCCTTGGTATATGAACATGCCATTTAGAAAGCAAAACGCTGCATGCTTTCCCGGGTGCCAGATTGCCGCCACGTGTTTCAAGGTCAAGTTGTGAATTACTGACCTCGGTAAAATAATAAACATATCGATATGTACGCTTTTTAGTTTCATAGTGGTGCAATCATTGGCGAGGAATATTGACTTTCTGTCATCGATAATCGTCTCTTTGCCCGGTATGATCGTGAATCTGAGAGGTTGTGATGAGCAAATAATTTCCACTCAAAACAGATCACATGATTTATCTGGACCAGCCTGTCATTATCGTTCAAACAGTTTTGTACAGACGCAGCTGACAAGACCAAATCAATGCTGATTGACGAAATGGGAAACGTGAAGTGTGTTCGTCTGAAAGGAATTCTACCTTGATTCAACTAATTGTTTTGACCAAATAAAACTGATCACAACTGAGGATATTTTGCTGAATGAAAGTACAACGAAACTGTTCATCCTCATCCGCATAAGAACTGACGCTAATAACCCGGATGCTCTGTTTTACCCAAACATTCGCCTATATTATTCCCTGGGGCTAGTAAAACCAACGTGTACTGTCAATCTCTAGGCCTTTGATGAACAACATTAAATAGATGAATCGTACCTGTTTCCGTAAATGGCCAAACGGAAGTGACGTATGACAAAACATTTTTCTAAAAAATCTCAGGTATGAAAACTTGATTAGGTTTCTGGACTTAGGCGTGTTGAACTGTTCGAGTCAATCAGCTCTGACGGTCGCAATTGAGAACATGTATGATGTAGTCGTATGAGAAACGTTACAGTGTTCCAACATCAAAAATATTATTAGTGAATTGGAAAATAAATTGTACTTGGTACGTGGTATTTGAAGTTACAAACTATCTCATTTCATTAAGGCCATGATGAACGCTTTGTTCACAACACATATAATGATAACCGTAAGCAAAGTCAATTCTCCCCAATGTTGCATAATTCAAACAGCAGTTTATTATAATTAACGCATACTGCTACTTCCAAGTTGAAGGATCTAAGAAACATAATAACCTTGAACATTTCATATTGTTTCATAACGCTGACAAACCTGTGAGTGAGTAGATGTTATTGGAACTCATCTGTCTTACTGCAAATTCCAGTCACTTATAACATACTTTGTACAGTGCAGCGACAAGTCTTGTTAATCACATAACGCTACGTTCAAACATGAAAACTTTGTCTTTCTGAAACAAATATTTTCTGAAAAATGTGACAACAGTTAAATTAAGTTATTGAATAGATGGCTGGGTTTGTTTCGTTTAGCCCAAAGATAAAATATTTCTTATTATTTAGTGTAAACACCTGAGTATTCATGGCTATTTTGGACTGGTGTTCCAGATTAAACATGTCAGATTTGGATCATTACAGTCTGTTTTTGGTCATGATTCTAGATGGCACTAACGCCCAGAAATTCAACATATTGAGGCTGGTTGCTAAGTTGGGCCAAGGAGCTTAACACTTACACAGCAGAAATCAGTTGAGTCGCGCAATAAAATTTTGTGAGATGACCATCCGGTTAAAATTTAGTTGAAGGCACACTAATGCGAGGTATAAAGGATCTTCTTAGGACCAATGAGAACAGCCTACGCATTATGTTCTAATTGCATTCGGACACAACAATAACCCACACCCATACCCCATATTTCACCTGTTATCTCATACTATACTCAGATGGATTTAATGTTAATCATCTCCATGGCCAAGATGTGACTTTATTTACTAGCTCAGGTTAGCCATGATGATAAGGCAAAGATAAAATGTTTGTTTAAAACGCACAACATTATCTGTAATGTCTTTATTTATAGAGTAAATAGAATGAATAAACTTTAGAAGTACAGCATGAAACGAAATTCCTTTTTTATAACAATCTATCCATTTTGTATTTTGGATAATCCATGAGATTAATTTGACCTCGTGACCAAAAATCAAAGCACGAGGGATAGAAAGCGTCTATCTTCGTGGTAGTCTGTAGTTCACTAGAACTGCTGTTGATTGTGCACTTAATCCAATTTTCTATTGGTCAGACATACTTTGTCCTTTCCCGGTGAACAAAACTTGGGTGCGAGATAATTTCGACTGAATGCTTGTATGCAAATCCAAGTTTGATTATACATTGCGAACTATCGCACTGATTCGTTTTTACAAATTATCTTGACAATGTTTTGTTAATTACCAGTCAATTAGTTTATAACAGTCGGTCTAAAATGCAATACACTTGGTTTCACACTGTTGCAGTTAACAACACAAAATGAGCTGCAGTCCTTCATGAGTGACTTCCATAAAAATCAACATCCGAATGAACAGTTGTTTGTACGTTTGTTTTTATTGCAAAATCCATTACAGAATATTAGTCAGTTTGCTCTCGACACGTACATCACAAAATGTGAAAATAAATCTTAATTTCCTGGTTAGAATTGTGTCTAGATCACTTACTGGTCTCCACAAGCCAATGAAATGGATGGTTAATACGAAAGGAAATATTTCTGTTTTTTCCAATCAAATTAGTGATTTTCCATTACTGTGAATGTCAGCAGTTTTATCTGTAAACCGAAATGAGACGTACAACATTACCGGCCTGATAAATTCATTGGTTTGCTTGAGAGCTAACAATGAATATACTGGATACTGGCTGCGTTCGGTCGTAAAACCAGAATGTCATGTGCTTTGATGACACTTGTTCCAACACTTCAGGAAAATGGATACAATTTCCGATTTGGTACCATCCCAATCCTGTCCTACAGATTTAACTGAGTGATTCCGGGGTTTGGCTTCACTAATGGGTGTTTTCAAGCAGCAACTGGTAGTATAGTCTGACACTAATTTTAGGTATGTCAGTGTGCAACAACGAGGACTGTTACAGAAGATTCGCAGTCAACGATCATTTTTATCCCTCAAAGTGTTGTAAGGTCTCGTACACTTAAGTAGTAACAACGTAAGTACATCACTTTTCATTTATGTACTGTGTGAGTGCATCTTTATTGGTACCATCCAACCCATGGCCAAAAAATCTGCACTGTCTTGTCTTTTCAACTTTGTGACTAGTGATATGTGTGTACCTTCCTTCAGATACATAAGAACAGTGAACGTTTTGAGAGCTGGCTATATCAGAATGCGCTTTTATGCATTAGTTGGGAGGTTTCAGATGAAAAAACATTTTTAAGAAACGCAGTTAGTTTAACGTGTCTCTAGTCGTTTTATTTCACGAATAGTTGCTATATTGAAATAGTCTGATGCAGAAATAACTTGACTACATGACTGTGATATATACTTTCCTATATATTCCACGATACTACTCTTCATTTGGGGGAAAATTCGTACAATTTTTATTGTTATACTGCTTCTCCTAACATTCTCACAATAGTGTTTATTCATGTGCTGTTCATAAACAGTATGTCGTTTGAAGTCACCGAGCAAGTCCGTTGCACACAAAAAAGACTAAGACAAACTCAGTGAGACGACAAACCCATAGAATAAGCAGAAGGATAAGCAGAGTAATTAATTAAACATAATTTCGAATATAATTGTTAATTGTTCATCGAGTAAAGTCACAGGATGAATGAAACGGTTTGTAAGTGATCACTTACAATAGGTGTATGAAATAGTTTGATTGAGTTAGAAATCTAGTATAACGCCATTACGACAGACCTCAATAGGGGGGAAATGTTCTACTGTGACACAGAAAGCCCTCATTCCAGAAAAGCGTTTCTAACGTTTCTCAGAATATGATGTTAACTAAAGCAAACTTTTTCATATGGGAAGTTTCGGTGTGAAGTAGACAGCCTCATTTACCTGTAAAGTGTATTCATTTAAATGAGTCGTTGATGGGAACAGAACTTTCCACGTCATACTGAACAATGAATAATACTAGTTTACTAAACTACTGTCTATCTGCGTATAACCATATTCCTGTTTTATACATAAGTCTAATAAATCGCTTGTAATTGTATATGCCTGATGAGAATTACCGAAAACAGCTGATTGCAACCTTGACTTTTACTGTCTATCTTTTAGTCAAAAATAATCAGTTACTGAACTCAGGCATCTGTAGTAATTATACACTGATGCCGCTGTAGCTAATTTATCCTAAGCGTAAGGGTTCCTGTCAATGTAGTTTTCACAGGTTTAGTTGGCAGGATTAATGGTAAGGTTTACCATTCATTTCAAGGTATTCAATTCAACAACCGAACCCGCGTTGGCGAAATAAATGCCAAAATTTATCGCACTGTTATTAACTTTGTTGATTATGACGATTTGCGCGAAAATATTCATGTTTCAGAGTCCTGTCAAGGCTCTACCTACATCAGTTGCTCTCTAGTAGGATGGTTGGTAGACGTCAATGATATATACTCAGAGACTTAAATCACACTGTAGTAGAACAAAAAGTAAATTAACAATGTTGTGAGGCGATATTCAGTAGATCACAATAACTGTTCACAATAAAGTGTAAAACAATAGATTCGATGTGAGTTGAGAAAAATTCCTTTTGAGTGACAGCATTTCTTTTTACTGAATCTAGTTAATTTAACGTATAAAAATGGATACTAACACAGAAAGATTAAGATGTCAATGACCACGTGAAAGCAGAAGGCGAGAAGCAGGACAGAGTATTGCAGACGCAACTAAGTGTTAGTAAACATAACGGACGTGAAAATAGCCAAAAATGAGGCATGAAAAGTGAGCCGAACTTTACAATCGCCCCTAAAAATTTGCGCAAGTACTAATCAAATCACAGAGGAATGAAACCAAACACGAAGACTTTAATATCCATACATCTGAAAGCCTACAGTGATAACTCATCCATATCAACTTCTGAATTGGGAAAACCCAAATTCCCCTCAAGGAAACAGTCTTTCGTGGACAGAGTACACAGGGTACGTTTGTCAATTTACTCACGTAGGTTATTAAAAATAAAAATGTCACTTTCGGCGTCTACGCGAAGGCGTTTGGAAACAGACACAGATTTAGTAGACACTATCAAACGGAACGCTTTTAGCTTGATAAATGGTATTCCATCCTACCTAATTTTCCACAAAACATACTATGCGAACAAATACATTCTTTCTGTCTGGCGTAATCCCAGGACAGTCGATCCCTTGGATCATTTGGTGGATTCCTTATGAAACAGTGGAACGGCTTGTTAACAGAATCCAAATGTGAAATTTTCGAGCTCCTCGCTTGACTTTGTAGCCGGACTTGTATAGCGCTTGCCGCGTTTTGTCATGATGTTTCTGTCACTGGTTCGAATTCAGCCACATCGCTGATTTTTTCAAAACCGGGTCTCATCTAAAATAATGTAATTTCTTTGGAAAGTTACGCATAGTAAAATTTTCGAAAGAAATGTACGCGCACACGTTTTTCACTTCACATACTCAAGTTTTCCATCCAGACTGTTTGTCTGTTTGTCATACAGCTAACATTATGTAACAGTTGCCCATTCACCATTTTTCATCCGACTTCTGTGTACACTAGCACGATGATACTCTCTAGTAGATTGTTCAAGGATGAAAACAACAAAGCGGGCTCACTTTCATCCTACCCAATGAACCTCCTAGAATCTACTATCACACTGAACTATGGAACATTGTTCTGGTCTAAGTTTTGTTCAGTTCGTCCCGGTGACAACCCACCTGTTCAGTTTACATAAAACTGCTGACTTGATCGTTCGGTTGACGGTTCTGATTGCCCAGAAACATTCGTACAATTACCTCCAAGTTTTCACACAACCGAGAAACACTTTTCTTAGATTGTTTTATTTTCAAACCCTGGTTCAGTGGACGATTAAGCACATCAAGCAAACGCCATCCTATAGATTTTCATATAGGCTCTTAGTATATACAGTGCACTGGCCGCATTTTTTATGTCAAATGCAGTCGTTGAATTTCTGCTTGCAAATTCCCTGGCTACATACGAACAACCTGTTTTACACTTATCAAGATGGTTTGTCTTAGTAGCCTCTTGCTTCGTTAGATGTAACGCCGTACTTAGGATGATTACTCACATTTTGAATCAAATATAATACGAATTCTTTAAAAATAATGTAACGAATGGAATGTCGAATACATAAGAAGCAGTTAGTGATATATTGTGCATAGACGACGTCAACAAATTTCCTGTTTAAAATATAATACGATCACTGAGGTTACAGTTATTTTTACTGTCAATGCAACGTCTTGGTCACTCTACACTTCAGGAGAGATTACGTAACAAAAGAAACCATCCTAGTCCTTCTCTATCCAGACTGGAAACAAGACACATTCGCTGACAGGCAGCTAATATACCAGCTGTCCATGATGTGTCTGTTAATGTAAATTCGATCGAGTGTGACTGGTATTAGTAGATTAGTGGACTGATTGGAACGGTTTGCTCACAATGTCTTACAAAAAAATATGAAGTACTGCTGAATAAAGTCACTGACAAAATGCCAAGTGTAGCATCGAAAATAAATTAAACCTATATTGGCAGCTGACATTTACAATCTTTTGCAGTCCATTTGATCAGGTTTTCTGTCATTTTTGGTTCAACAGTAATTTGCGAAAAAAGTGGCCTAAACCTCCCGTGTCTCTTAAAATAACTGAGGGCACGCGTAGTTATGCGGGGAGAAAATTATATCAGATCAGTTTCACTGCAGGATTCCAGTGATTGTGATAGTCAGGTTGTGGTGAAGTTCAATCCTGTCAGTTAGGTTCACTTCATCAAACTTTATTTTCGGCGATCGTGCTGAAGATGACGTTGTCGGTGATGACTATAATAACGATTAAGGGAAGGAGCAAATAAATTATATTGTTGATGAGAATGGTGACAACGACACGCTGGAATATCACTTCTTGTTCATGACATTTTCCCAACTACCGAAAGAATAGGCTTATCTATAGCATATCGCATGTATTGCCAACTACATAGATGAACAAACGCACCAAGCAGACTGGTCTCAGGTTGCTTACCCTTGAGCTAAGTACGAAACCCGTGCATAACAAGTTGTTTAGACGGTGTTTGACGTACCACGGGATAGGGAACGTTTAATTCAAAACAACGCGATTATTTTGCAAGTGGAAGTCGCAGAGAATGTCACATTGTGAGCAGAATGTTGCTACATCTTACTGGGTTGGTAGTGATAAGCGCGAAAAGGTTAGTGTCACCACAAGCTGCATTCGACCACACAACTTAGGAAGGGTCAGCTGAATCAGCACGGCTTCAGCAATAACCATAGTGGTAGTCTTTATGACTGAACTTCTTGCATCCGGTAGATCAGGTGATGCAGTTTAAATATAGTATCGTAATTATGTTGCACATAACATAATTACTATCAAGTGAATGTAAAATTTTGATGTAACTTCTGCGTAAAAGCATACCATACTTTACAGAACGGCTACCCTTCTCAATGACGATAGTTGTAGTACGATGGTCAAAATCGTACGAACAAGCTGAATTGCCCTTAAGCGATTGCCGCTCAATCCAATGTCGGTTCGCCTTTAGGTTCTGCGCTCTAATAGCAGTGCTCAGTCTTTGAAATGCAATCAGTGGGAGTACAGTAAAAATTAGGAATACACTATCACAATTATACTCATGGTAAGCCGTGCTTAGATTCCACTAATTTCAGTTTCGGGCAGACGTATGGAAAGAGTTGTATACTGTAGCCGATGATTTGTTGATGCATATGCAGACCGGATGTATTCCTTAAAGTGTAAACGTATTCTCATAAACTCAGCAATTGACGCTCTTTCTCAACTACGGTGGCATTCCGCGGAATTCCCTGAAAACCTTGCAAATATATCCCACGTATATTGGTCGAGTCAATTCTGATTGGCTAGAGGGTTTACTGTACTTAGATCGATGAGGTTATTGTCCCAGAAGTTTTGCGTTGATCAATTTGAAAAGGAAAACGCTGCTGTCTACAGCGTATCGTGATTGTTACGGAATAATTACAGACTCTTTAGGGTAATGCCCCAAATCTCAGACATTGTAACCAATGCTAGCATGTTCATTTCTGCCAAAATCAAAGTCAGCTGACAGAGCGAAACTAATTACTAGGTGGTCAGGTTCGTCTGAACTTTCCAGAGAATTTCGCCCGTTTTCCCAAAAACCTGTCTGCCTTGATAATGCAAACCACAGTTGTTCCAATGAAGGGCAAATAGTACGGATCAGAGCTGTACTCTGTAATCACAAGCTTTCCGTCTTCATCTGCTTCTGTCAATGAACCACACCGGACATCCATTATCGTGCGTCATCAGCATGTAGAGATCAATTGTTGAATGAAAAGATATACCTAACTCGGGCAATTAAACTGTTTAGCTAATACCGTCTGACTGCTCGTTCGTATAGAGTCTTGAAAATAGGAAATGCTGATTTGTATAGCTTTGTCAATGAAAAGCACACTTGCCTACTGATTAATCGTCCCAATCATGATCATGATTGTTGATTGTCGCAACTGGTAATGGCTGTTTGCTAGGTTATACTGAACTCTCCCTTTTGTGAATGGTGTTCATGGTGAAATGGAGATATCATGGATGCTTGAGTTAACAGCTTGAAATGAACAGTAACGTTGTATACGAAAATATGGCCAGGCTGTTAAAGAGTGGCGTTAACAAACGACATTTTACCCTATAATTCAGCCGTGTATATATCGGAAATATTTGCACAGTAAATAAGGTTTATCAAAATAATTCAAACCTCAATACAGTATTTTGGTTCTGGTGTTGATTGTTGAGTTTGATTACATGATGTTTATCAAGCCAACACTGTAAAGGAGGTAAATATCAAGTTTCATAAATAATTCATGTTCCGTTAGTTTTCGCTTGGTTGTTACAGTTTTACAACCATACATAACATATAAGAGAACCTGACGTCAGTGGCACTCAAATCCGATTTTTTAATTAACAAGCGCAAGCATATTGATTTTTATTCAGAGGAGCATTTTTTGAAGGTAAGCATGCCTCATGCAAGTTTAACTTGTGTCTTATTTGCACTCATGCGTGTTGGTACAGAGATGGTACAAATTAATGGTGTAAACATTGTTACATTTTAACTGTTGACTTGCTTCGAAGTGGTTTTACAATGGAAACAGTATATCGTTGAAATTTAATCAAAGTTTCCTTGGTCAGTTTTATCTAGTATCGTTTACAAGTTATCAGAATCTACGCTCAAGTATTATGCTTTAGTTAAAATGTAAAAAGCAACAGTATGCGTCCAAAACAGCAGTAAGGAGGACAAAGTCATAGAATATAATACTGACTATAAATATAGGCTTAAAGCTTGACCTTTGATTAGCAAAATGCAGACATTTATCACAGTTCCAAGGTTCCTACACTGCAAACATTTGGCCACTAAGTATGAAAAGTTGGCAACATTGTCACAAACAACTAGTCTTTATGATTTTGAAGCACATCAAATCAAACAACCTCATCACAAAGCACCTCGTCAGTTTCAGCTCGAGTGTTTATACAGAACTCTAAATGCTGAACTCAATTATGAAGACTCCAGTACATCACGTACATGGCATCACATTAAATAGTCAAATAACACATGACCATTTTAGACGAATATTGCAACGAGTTAGTTACAGTGGTCTATAGCGAAAAATATCTGTAGATTTTTACTTGACCCGCCCTTATCAACTAAGAAAGGAGACAACTACACTGGACTATTGTGTTCACACGGCCGCGTAATCAAAAATTCTTCCAGAACCGCAATTGTCTCATTAAACAATATCACTACTTGTCATCTGCTATGTAAAGATTGTGTTAAACTTGGTCGCCAGCCAAAACATGTATTTGCTATAAAGTGCAATAAATGCCGCGCAGTTTCAACAATATTCGGGCTGTTACTAACCCCAGTACTTTTACTATTTTTGTTAAACAGAAATGTTGTTTTCGGCCTTGTCATCCCAACTTTAGAGGGCTGTTTATTGAGAGTTCTAGATAGTCGACCGATAAACAATGACATTTTATGTAAATTGTATGTGTGAGGATTAGAAGCTGTACGCATTTTGCCGAAGATCAACGTGAATTCTGATGTATTTCCGTAAAATGGTCGGTCTGTTCATAAAAACGAAAGCTTTCAGTAAACAACAACACAGCAATATTACCACATCAACAATGGCAATTCTCACTTTTGGTCATAATCGGAGTTGTATGTAATATTACTAAACTACAGGTGGTGAATTTCTGTAACATTTATACTTATTTATACTAATGTGAATTATCCAAATTCGGGTGGAACAACTTGAGGTACCCTGATACTTGATTGAAAAATGTTGGGAAACGTGACTTGTAAATAACTGTAAAAAAAGACAACTGTGGACATCGGTAGTGAAAGGAAAAATATAGAACATTATTAATATTGGTTTCGAGTACATTTTACACATTTTCAAAGCGTTAGCTAGTGTCGCTAACCTGTAGTGAGTAGCTTCAAATTAAAATAAGCAATACATTAAAAAAGAAATCAATCATTAGATATTACTAGATAACAAAACAATTTCAATGATAACAGTTTTGATTATTACTTTGATAGATTAATATCTGGCGTAAAAATAGTTGGCTGAATCTGTGTGGAAGAAGGCCTTTGATATTTACAGTAAAAGTAGATCTCCTTATATCTTAGGTACTAAATATAAAACTTGACTTCATAAAATGATTCATCTGATAGCCAATCTTAACATTCACCTTAAATTCTAAAGTGTATCATGCATTTGTCCTAGTAAGCGCATAACTTAAACGGTGCAAATAAATTTAATGAACAAGTAAGATACTCTATTAGTAACCTGTGGAAAAGTAGCCAAAGTGAGTAACATTACTAGAAAGTCCATAGCTATCATGTTATTATGGCTGCGCGCGTCTGTTTGGAAACTCAAAGCAGTGTAAGCCAAGTTCTGCTTCCGAACCCAAAAAGTTTTGTGGTGTTTGTGAGTCAACGATTCTGAATGTTTGCAGGACCATTGCTGTGATTTTTTTAGTTTGAGCAAGCTACTTTTGGAACTCGGTAAAACCACATTTTGCTAAAATGTTTTTACAGGAAATTTAACAGCCGACTACACACGAACCACAAAAATGTCAAAATTTTAATTGTTCGTAAACATGATTTTGCTGTGAAGCTTCTACTGAACAGTGGCTTAGTTCGCACTGAAGCTTGCTTAACCGGAGGAAAGTATTTTCTCAGAGATTCCCTTCACATGTTATCTGATAGACTGTTCATTTTGTGTCAAGTGTAACAGAAGATTGTATTTATAATCTGTAAATGTTTTCACACAATGATGCCGCTTTTCACCAATGCACGTTTATGAAATATGTTATCAGGTCATTGAGGGGTGTACTGACAAAGTTTATAATTTGCCGGGCTTCGGAGAACATGGCTCAGTGCAAATTGTCCACATGTGTTCTTAAGAAAATTCTATAATTGATAAAATTGATTTCTAAATTTTTGATCATACACAAACAGCCAATTATCATTGAGGCATGCCATTGAAAGCAAACGAGTTTATTTTGAACAAAATGACGGGAAACAAGTTTTTACTGATAAATTAAACAATTTGTGTTTTCCTCTGTGTTTGTGATAAGACTCCACAAACCAATGTTCTATGACGCTGTAATTCAATTGTAAAACGTTCTTCCTTGTTGCAAACCGGACATTGTCTATGTTGTTCACTAGCAATGTCATAAAGCTGGAAGTAGTTTGTTGGAAGACTGAATGTGACACGGTCAAGTTGTATGCAACAAATCCAGGATTTCTCTCTATTTCTCGTCATATACACTTCAAACATAATCAAGTGACTTGCATTCCCAGATGACTGTTCACAAGGTCATCGATTGGAGTTAACAGACAGTAACTGTGTCTCCTCTCGAGGCGATCGAGCAACCTGACCATCACTCACAAGCGAAAGTGGATGAGCGTTCTCATATGATAATTCGGTCGTGCCTAACGTGAGGTCAATAGGGCAGTGGTAAACACGGTTGCCTCATGAACAGCATGTCCGTGGTTCAAGTCCCGGCAGTGGCGATGATATGCAGAACTGACGAGCTCTAATGAAAGCGAAACTCGAGTCTAGTGCTTGTTTTCGAAAGGGGCCGACTGGAAAGTCTATGTGAATGCGACAGCTGCGATCAATTGTGAGTGATGTTCAATCTATATGAAGTCTATATTTATCTGACATGACTTGATGAGGCTTCATTTTGCTGAGTTTTTAGAACACCTCCTAGATGTCAGTTGTTTTTAGCACCACCTTTTCTGAGGTGATTCACATCTACTTCGTCCTCTTGGATATTACAACTTGAAGCTAAATCCTAAATCCGCGGATGCCGCAAAATAACTCGTGTCCGGAGTTATCGGAATGAGAAAGATCTATTCATTTCAAGACCAGATATCGTATTTTATTTGTAACAATGGTCTCCGCAATTTGACATTTTTATTCAGAAAATCGATCAAATCCCTGTTTGAGACTGTACAATGAATGCCATGATTGCTTTCTGATAACTTGTACTATGGCCATATGTCCACTTCAGCGTGATTGAAGTTCAGTATTTTTTACATACCTGAACTCAAGGCTGACAGTATTTCTTCATGAAATGTCTACTCTACGGTCAAGCATGTTCTCATCATTGAGGTACTGGTTAACTTTATTTTCCCGTAAAAAATTGACAGATAGACCGGCTTTTACCGGTTCATATAATACATTGTCTGCATCCGGTCTTAGCGCAACTAACAACGAATGGTAACCAAAACGTCACACGACTACTACACTCCCTGTAGGCTGGCGGATACCATCCATCGTTACGAACGAACTTCCCGACTTCAGAATTAGCACGAGCTGTACGCATGGCAAATGAAAACGGATGGATTACTGCATGATCTGTGGAATGAATGATTAATGTCAGATTGTGCGCCAAGATATGGAAGATACGGTCACTTTTTCAGTAAGTGGTTGCCTTCTGATATCCATACGTTACCGCCTAGGATAACATATAAAGACGTCTGAATACAGTGGTATTCTTCCCACTGTTAGTTCGCAAAGAACGATAATGCATAAAACTCTATATGAAAGAAGATACAGAATACTTCCACGTGCATACTGATTTGTAATGTGTATTTGTGCACTTAGCTTTGTTACTCCCCCCAACTACTTGTTCACGGGATATCTCCTTTCCAACTAAATTCATGTGATACGATATATCACATACAAGTGAACATCTGTGGCCACTTTACGCGACCGCCTTTCGTCATTTTATTCGCAAGCCTCAATTCACGGATCAGGCTTTTGTTCGCCACTTGAATTTCAATACGTATCTATCGTTGAGGCGTGTTGGATGAGCACCCCCAATCCCTACGTGTGGTTCTGTGGCGCTCGTGTTTGCATGCATTTTCATTCACGGCACTCCAACTCGACCCTGATCTCACTGCTGTCTAAACGTGATGTTGTTGAATCAATTCCTCATTTTGTCCTCGACAGTTAGCAAATAACCTAATTGTGTTCGCGTGTTATTCACACAGTAAATTCTAAGCCCCCACTCTGAGTTCAAACATTGTCCTTGTTTTCCCTAACGCCCTTCTTCACCGTTATAAACCGCATTATTTTTTCCATGATAAAGTAGTCCTTTCTGCAGGATTTTCCCAATTATTCTGTTTTAATCATAATAACTAAGACAATAATTTATAGTTTAAGCGGTTCAATAGACAATTACAAGTCAAGCTGCCACTGACCGTCATGGCAGCTTTAATTCCTGATACCATCCTCAATAGTATACAGTTACTATGCATTTGTGGCATTGCCCTACATGAAATAATCCATGTTTGAGAAATCTATCCATATTTGTTGTATTTCTAATCTTGATTACTTGACATTCCAGTCAACCGGTTATCATTTGAAATCAAATCAAGTGAACGCACAAGAGATGAAAATGGCTTAGTGTATAAAACTGCTTACGGATTTTTATCAGACATATAAGCTTGCATTCTGTGAAATTTCCAATCCGTTCACTATGAAATGACCCGGCGGGAAAAGGTGCATACATTTTTAGTTACCTCCTTTCTATATGGGTTTATAAAACAAAGATCATGGCATTCTTCCAAATATTTGTACCGCCTTCCACTAGAATTGTCTGTTTCTTTGCGCTATGTAGTCTCAACGAGGTAAAAATGTAATCGTGTCTCATGCATTGCAAAACGCGTTTTACATTATACTAGCCCATTTTCAATATAACATTAGGTGAATTGAAGAATCCGCATTGCCGTTAGGATTTCTATCTTGTCAAAGTTATAACTTATCTATGCATATCTTTGTGTACAACTCCGAGTAAGCAGCCGGACTACGTCAACGCATTTTTGCATTTTCTTACTTACTTTGCAGGAGATTGCCACAGAATCCAAGAAGCCCAGTCAACCTCAAGCGGATGGGTCAGCATTTTCAAGTTCAGTCCAAACAACCCCAACGGACCCCACGTTAACACTTTCAAAGTTCTTCATGTCTCCCCAATGTGCACGTTCACCATGCCATCATTCTGAAGAATTTACCCGGGAAGACTTTTCCAGAAATTCCACAGTAGCCGGTCTTCCAGAGTTGTTGTCTGTCTCGCCCGGATCTTATGGTCAAGAGTCCGGGTCTGGTTCGTTCAAAAAAGGGAAAATGTAAGCGTCGGTGTTTAAAGAAAATTGTTGTATTGAATGCTTTGAATACCTTGGTTTTTACTTGGTAAGAAATTATGGATCCAGCCGGAAGATATGACACTGATCGTGAAGTGGCACAGAAGAAATCGAGCTTGTAGCACAATTTGTTTCGTACAAGTTATCAAACGTTTGTATGTGTGCGTTTAGGTTCTATGTTTACCGTGCACTCGGAATGTTCATTAGTCACACCAAAGAAACGACAAACACACGGTTGGGGTGTGCGTAAAAAAATAACAAAACCGTTCCCAAGCTCCGGACAATCCTTGATGTAGTTTAGATTACGTGTACAAACGTCTTGCCAACCCCTGACATTTGTTGACGTAAGTTGTCGGCATGACTGTTCAAAACTCAGTTCAATTCGAAAGCAACTGTATGGACTTAATTATTCGAGGATTCGAGAGTCCCATCAATGTTATAAAGCAGGTCTTAGGAACAAGTAATGAATTATACTTCGTTTTCGTCAGGTGTTCAGGTGATCCGTTATCCAACAATCTTGGATTAATCCAATTAGGCAGAAGTCTTCGAACGAGTTTTCTACAGTCACGTGTTCATCTACTTCGAAAAGACCAACCTAGCATTATTTGCTCATGTAACTCGAGTGATGAAGTTACAGTAATTAATTAATGCACACATTTCAGAATTGCCAGCTAATTAGATTA
This sequence comes from Paragonimus skrjabini miyazakii, assembly GCA_014338405.1. NCBI lineage: Eukaryota > Metazoa > Platyhelminthes > Trematoda > Plagiorchiida > Troglotrematidae > Paragonimus > Paragonimus skrjabini miyazakii. The sequence continues at coordinate 182,031 of JTDE01000076.1, forward strand.
GTGACCTTAACCTCTGAAATAATCACGTTAATAATCTACCTGTATTGTGTACTAGTAAGTTCAGTACATCATTGTGTTAACAGAAGTGTTAATTTCGTTTTCTAACTGCTTTATGAATGAGAATGTTAAGCCATTGTAGCAGTCGAACCAATTAATGAAAGTTGAAGTAATTGAGAAAGCAGTTATGCACAAATAACTGCTTTTAGTTGAGTATAAAAAGGTACGTTTAGAGGAATTTGATCTGAAGTACACTCCTGTCAGTCAGAACGTTTTGTTGTTCGGTCACCTGTCCAAGATTGATCTTAATACAATGGTACAATCAGTTTAAAATCTTAGAAAACATTAACTTGTTTGTTAGTGAACTTCAGAGATGGTTATCGAACAGTGCCTAATCGACTGATTGATAGTTAAAAATGAATCGAGACTTAGAATTCTCAAAGGGGATATTTAGTTTTATACTTCTAGTGGCAACACTATTTACAACACCAGACCATTTTGCTGATAAAAATTACACACATATTCCTTGTAACATACACCAAGGTGAACATTGGATGTCAGTATGAGAGTGTAGACTACAGTTGAAAAAATTCTTTTCTACGTATGTTTAACTCTTGGAAGCGTTTGATAGCAAATTTTAAAATTTTCATCATCATGACAACTCGGACAAACTATTCGCAGGGAAGAGGGTAGAGTCTTTCATTCATAAAACTACATGGGTGACATGGCTGTTTCCAGAACATTTTATAACTACTCAACATGAGCGGCACGTAAAGCGAGATTAACAAAAGTAAATAATTTATACCTCGATTATATCATGATCAGAGGAAATGAAGACAGACTGTCAGATAACACGTGTAACTCACCTATGGCTAGAATGCTTATCATGTAATAGATAAAATGTTGAATGTGATGCGTCACACGTGTTTAGACTACGAAGCAGCTTCTCCTTGCACACGAAGTTGATAACCTCGTTGTAGCTCAAAAAGCATACGTATATACTTTCATATATTTTGTCAAGCGATTTGAAAAAGAAATGAATAACTTTTTTGAAGGACCCTATCCGAAGCCACTGATTCAACAACCTGAACACCATGGCGATTAGCGGCATGCTTAGATCGAAGTCTTTGTAAATAAGACACGCTGCCTGATCATGATAATTGCTGTAGTCACTTCTCGTATTTCGACCAACATCAGACTTTTGAATGACACCAACAGATTTTCTCGTCTATTCACGGTTTTACCGATCAAATTCTCACCTCGTAACACATCTCGGAACAATGACACCTTTTTTCTCAGCCAGAGGTCTGGAGCGTGCTCTCGACGTGATTGTCCGACAAGTTCTTCTAAGCTATCTCAGTCGCAGAGAAGTCTCGGCAACGTGTACCAATTCGCCAAAGTCAGGTTCACAACCCCAATGCAGTATACGCATTTGTGAGCAGCTTTCTCGATGTTTCCCGCATCAAGTGGCTTTATGCAAGAGTGCCCGATATATTTCTTTCATTTTCAAATTGGTGATAGGCAATATTCTAGAAGGACTCAGAATTTTCAGAAATCCTGAAATGAGGTTTCCCCCATGGCAGTAAGCTTACTGAAATTGAACATTAAGACAACACTGCCTCGCTTAGTTCTGTAGAGAACAAACAGACCATGTAAATTTGCTGAAAAATATTATTGGGTTTTATTGTGTACACTTCCAAGCTCCAAAACGTGATGTTTATTTACAAGATTATGTTTGCCCTGACTCTGTGTTTATTAGTGTACGCATGCATTCATTGACTTTCAATCGCTTCACCTACCTGGGCAATGTCACCCTGTCAGGTTGTATTAGTTTCTATTGGGTGTCCACAGAGATGGCAAAAGTACGTAGAGCATTCAGAAAACTCCGACACTTGCCGCTTCTCAAAGACGTTCATTTAACAGTCAACAATACAGTTAACAGTTTTGCTATCCGAATCAGAGCCATGGCCCATTCACAAGGAAGATGTGTATACGTTCCTAGTGGTTGAGCACCATCATCTTGGACAGTTAACTTCATTAAATTGGCTGATTATCTAAGCAGCGCGATAGTCTGTCTGGCCGAGTTGAAAAGTATGCAGGTTCATGACCTATAGCTGAGATAATGGATGTGCAATCTCCGCTGGTTTGATTATGAATCTCGGACGTCGACGGAGCGTCTACCGCACCGCGCACTGTTCAGTGTGTTTGCTGATGTTGGAATCAAACGACAAGGCAGCGACACGATGACGTGACCACCGGTTGTAAAAGCCTTGACAATTCGTTGAGCAAAGTTTTTAGGTTAGTTCGTAACCGCCCACATTGCCGATTAGGAACAGCAGCTGACATGCCGGTATGCCGCAGTCATTTATGATCCGGTATCCGCGAACCTCTTGACTCTTCCTTTTGGTGACCTTCAACTGTTTTCGTATGTTTGCCTGTTTTCTTTCCCCTTATGCTTACCTATCACATTGTGGCCTCCTGGACCACTGTCAAGATTGAAGGCAGTTTAACGTTTAGTACCCACCAGTACGGTTCGAATCCGAAAATAATTATGTTGGTGATGATAAACGAAGGCTAAAGTCTGCAGGAACCTGGATAATAGTGCCTGGAACTGTTGCTGTGACAGAATCCTACTGTGCTGTCTATGTAGCACACAAGTCGATCATGGCTAACGTCGTTTAGTCCATGACCATTGTCTTACATCATCATCATCATAAAATTTTGCTATTTATTTTCAGCCGGCTATTTGAACGTTGTCGCTAGCTATTTAGTAAGCAAACATTTCATAGTCATTCGTTGGCATAGCATTCAAGAGGAGGTACAGCTTCGAATCCTTCGGGATGCTCTCATGCCCAGTAGTCATTTGCCACCACTGAGCAGGGTCAGACAGGCTTTCTAAGTGAGTGAGAGCATTTTAGTGTCTCTGTGTTCGCGTGCTTTCAATATGTCTCATTGCACAGTACTCGACGTACGTAATCATTCCTGGTAAAATTATTGAATAAACAATAGTGTCCAAAAACTGCGAACAGGGCTTACTTGTTTATTTTAGGGTTTAAAATACGACAAGTTTAATTTACAATTGATCACTCTATATACCCCCTAGGTTCCATGCGCCAATAACATTGATCACGGTTATGGGACGGCTTTTGTGACGAAAAACAATTAGAACCAATGCAGACTCAAAATGTTGGGTACAATTTACCAGTTAATCTCTCATACTCATGGGTCGATCTCTCTGACTCTGTGTCGTTACAAGCAAATACTAGCCGATATTATACAAGTGTGACACTTTGGTAGTGTGACTTTGGACCGGTGACATAAGAACCCTGTGTACGTTGACGAAAATAAGCAAACTGCACTATTTTTTACTGCTAACTGTAACGAAAGACGAAATGGAACACAATGAAAATTGTTGCTTGTTAACTGTCAACTGATGGATAGCTTGTTAAATTGGCTTACTTATGACTGGTCGCTGCTCACGTCGGTTTAGCCATCCTAAGAGCTCAAACTAATGAACATAGCAATTTATGATGCTCAAGCACAAACTGAAAAATCGCGGGCTTGTGTGTATGAACCCAGTGACAGTCGGCAATCCGAAGCACACTGCCTTCATCCATGTTACCTGTTCGTGAACAATCACAGAGGAATTATGCTACTTGCTGTCACAAGCAGTTTATCGGGCTGGTGAGTAAGCGAATGAAAATCTCGGCTTGTTACACGAAGACTTGCCAGATGAGTTCAACATTTGTGAACATCAGAAAATTCTGAAAACTGTTCTTAGTAAGTTAGTTAAAAATTATACTTTTGATTGCGCTTTTGGTTGAACGTCTTTTTTCATTGTCGTTACAACCTCCCGGTCAAGATGTTCAAAACTTTACTCAACTGACAAATTCACGAGGGTCAGCCGAGGCTAGAGTTCTCTTGCGCATTTCCTTGAAGTACCCAGCAAGCCACCGGCTGTATGCATCGTTCTTTCACTATGGTTGGCATAGGGCTCAGAAAATATTCTAGAAATCAATATCCTTGTCGTATGAACATATCAGATAATCGGAGTTAATACACTACACATTAAGTTTCACGTGCCCAACGAGTTTCTTTGGAAATATGTGGTAGTTATCTTTAAAGCCGTAAAACACCTGGGAAATTTCACTTTCCGAATAGTACAGAGGTAAAAGCGCAAAACCATTCTGCCCCGTGAATATGCTTGAGTGCATCCAAACTACAATGACCGTCTGGAATTACTAGTTTTGCTCTAAACGCTTAACCCTACTAAAAGAATTACCCAAAAAAACATTGTAACCAGTCTGCTGAAGCTAGAAAGGAAAGCAAACTGTTTCCAATATCTCAAGAATTAGACTTCAAAAGTTCTCCAGAATATATAGTAAAAATTCTCCCATATTTAACTCGGCATTCGTGACCAACTTGGTCATTTTACGCTAATGATATTAGTCAAGTCGACTGTAGGCATTGAACTCTGAAAACCATACTGATGGAATCAGACATGGAACACACAAACTCTGCGAAGTGACAATTTCAGACACACGTTCCCGGGGAACTTTTATATTAATCCGCATGGTATTATGTCGACAATCAAAATCGTAGACAAGCGGATGGGTAGTAATAATATGCTTCCGGTTTGAGCTCCTTGATACTCAACATTATGCGTTGTTTTGACCTCCCGGTGAGAAAAAGGTCAAAACTAGGACATAATTATGGATTCGATATTTATACCTCAAATTAAGTTTAAACTTGGCTATCAAATTTCATACGCATCTGTGTTCATTTTCTTTTTGTTTTCATGGCCAGTGGACTCTCTTTCTTCCGTCAAAAGCCAAACCAACCATCATGTCAAGTGAAATCAGTACAGATGAAAGAATTGAAACGAATGATTCGAGCAGGAAAACCCAGTTTTGAACAGATACACAACTGGAGGCACTCATTTGAAACTCTACTGAATGATCGATGTGAGTCTTGAGATTTTTCTAACGTATAAACATAAACATTACTTACGAATATATTCTCACATTGTTTTCACATCCGCCATTCTTATGGTTTAGAAAGCTTGTCAATATTTACAGATAAAAGAGACCAAATCGAGCTTCAGCTTGATTCAAACCAGCGGCAGAAACAGCACAGAAAATGTTGCACAGTTTTTCAACAACTGATCAAGTTTGTGCAACGAATTCCAAGCACAACTGATAAATCAGACTGGATTAGAAATGAAATTTCATGCCCAACTTCTGTTCACTCACTGAAGCTTGTTTGTGACAATAGTGACTGAAGGATGATCCTGGAGTCTGGTTTCGGTCTCCTTATTTTAGGCTGGTGTTATTCAAGATTTGCTTACTGACTAAGGCCTCGAGATTGGCATAATGTTACGGGCAAATACATTGACAAACCTGGTTTATATATGCTTGACCGGTGATCAAATCCCGGCTATAGCAATAATGTGGAAGTATGAAAGTCTGGCTTGATCTACATGTTAAACTGAAACAAAGCGTTTCGTTGTCAGAAAAGTGTTTACTCCATTTTTCAATAAACCTCAGTGGTCCCTGTCAGGAATGTTATGATCAAATTGACGTTAGCAGTGAAACATAGGTCATTAGGTTAACATTTAGGTCAATGTTTGCCCAGCGTTTCCAGGTTAATTTGCTTCCTGCTTTGGAGACGCAGTCTCATTTCATTTCGTCTCTCATGAATTAACAGAAAGTGACAATCAGTATGAGTAAGAACGAAACAGTTATTTGTTATAATCCGTACATACCAGTACTCTTGAAAACCACTATGCTAAATTAGTTGCGTGTGATGCATAAAATTTCCAACCTGTAGCAAAACCCTTCCGTCAGCAACTAGGACGGTTTCGAAAGAAGCTTTACTGTACTTTACAGCTGCGTTGAAATATAATGGAAGGGGACTGACCCATTTCCAAAACTGTCGGATAACACACACAGTTACTGATGAGTAATAGGGGGTTTTGGTTTCATACATATTGAACATCACTCTTAATTGATCACAGCTGTCGCATTCCCATATACATGCCAGTCGGCCCCTTTTGAAAAAAAGTATTACACTCGGGTTTTGCTCTCATTAGAGCTCACGGCTGCAACTAGAACTCCACCCACACTTTCATGAGGCAACCATGTTGACCAATGCGCCATTAACCGCACATTAGGCAAGTCCTTTTAACTCCAATCGATGGCAGCATTTTTATGATGGGGTTAGCGTATCCTTTAATCATTGTCATCAAACGGTCCTCGATACAAAATCCTAGACAAGAGATTTACGGCCAACCGGGATTTGGTCTAGTCAGATGCCCTGCTTATCCTCTGAACATGTTAGTGTTACTCAATTATGTGCATACACTACATCTGAAATTCGCCTTTCTCTAGACTGCTCCTCGTTACCAGCGAACTGATGTTCGATGAGGGAGATTGGTTTTAACGACCAGACCTGGGTGCAATAACGTATCTAGTTACCCCCATATACACGCATCATAGGTGCTTAAGCCGCAATTGATTACTGACAGCTTTTCGTCACCGTGTACACTGTTTAACAGGACCTAGGAAGGTGTTGAATATTCAACGTCATGCTCACACCACTTTGAGGTCTATCATAAGAGAGCTGTTGGAGAAGGATATACCTGGAACGTACCTGAATAACCCATTGCCAGTAAACAGCATATACTGATCAACGACGGGTATGTAACAGTCGTCAAATTTGGTGAAGTTCCTCCGTCAGTAGTATGTGGAACAAACGATAGTGGATGAAGCATGCAATCAAGTTTAATCTCCTATTTAGTGTCGGCATCCGACGTTGGGGTAGTGCGGACACGGGCAGTAAGCCGTTGACACACTCCTGTCTTGGAAGAACCTGCAGTGTTTACTTCATCTGTTTCTCTTAGCTGATAGTCATTAAAGAGTTATCAGTCTGAACCAATATTTCTGCCTGATGATATCGGATGCGAGTCATCGTTGATTCAAAGCCGAATGTGTTAAGTAGGTTATGCAGAAAGCTGGCTTTTCTTGCACAAGACAAGCACCATTGGCCCGCTGTAGGTCACTAGCAAAAGGTTTCATGAAGTTTTCCATATTAGGGCCTCCTCTTCGCGAATGTGAGAGTCCAGGAGACATATGTAACAGCCATATTTGGTCAGTGTAAACATCTGTCGTGAAAAAACGATGGAGGTTGAAAGTGAACTATTTTAGCATAACAGATTCAATATAGTTCCGCGCTGGGAAAAGATTTGTGTACATCTTTAAGACCGGCAACACTGGAGGAAATTCGCTAAAGGCTACGGCGCTCCAGTGACCCAATAAACCACAACACTATCTGATATGTCTACAGGCCGGAACATAGTGATATCAAGTTTTGAGGTGACTATAAGTTCAGATTATGTGCAGGAGCAATTCAGCGTCACCACGAATGTTGTAGGACTTGATACAGACGGAGATTAGAGGCTGCAGTGAAAATAAAGAAATTACCCGCTTCTCGTTGAAACGTCAACTCTCCAGAATGGCTTTAACAGTATGTGTAATGTAGCCATCGACATATTGTTTCTGGGCTTAACTTGCTATTGTTGTGTGATAATGCTCTTTGGTTGTTCTCGAAAGACTTTTGTCGGCGTTTCAGCTGCGGACAATGACACTGTTTTGAATAGCAAGCTGAACAAAAATTCAACTCGGCTATCGAATTACAAAGACTCAACAGCAGCGTTGCTTAGAAGATCTAATAAAAGTCAGACTTAGCTGTTATGGTGAACATTCCATGTTCTATCAAAGTAATTGCCCAGAGCCTCTTTTGTTGCTGCAGGAGAATATTAAAACCCGCAGGGCTGGCCGCCGTTGAACAGGTCAATATTTGAACTATGACCCTCGTATTTTCATCAGATTTCATTACCCTTCGGAAAGGAAAGTCTTCCGCCAGAGTCGCACCTACACTTTTTAATGGCCGCGGATACAACAGACGAGAAATGTGGCATCCACACCGGAGAAACATGCCAGAACGGCGGCTATACATAAAGAAACTGACTGACCTTGAGGTCAACCAGGCGTGTACAGTAACCAGACTTATACCCAAAAATTGAGCTGTGGCTATCTTCGTATAAAAATAAAATAACTACCTCTCGATAACGGATAAAGTTTGGGGGGAAAATGACTGGTTCAAACAGAAATTACACTCATATATTCATAACAGGCACTCATCTGACCATAACACCTCAAGGTGCATCCACTGTGTTTTAATCACACAAAGTTCTTACATAATATAAACCGTTACAGTTTCCTTCGGGCCATCTGGAATTCGGATGTGGCCGTATTCAGGGTTAATCTCTAACAGTTCAACTTCTTCTACCAAGGGGTCATCCTTTGATGTTCGGACATTCTTCCGATAGAGTAATGGTCCGGGCGTAACGAGCTATTGCGGCAAACTGGTTCCTGCAGGTGATTTTCGATTATGTAGAAAAATGCGTTCGTGAGGAGTAGCACTGATAGCAGTATAAAACGACGACCTGATAGCATGCTGCGCATCCGGAAGCACGTACTCCCACTGGTCAACATTCAGTGCTTTGGAACGCAAGCAAAAGAAACAGTTTTCCATATAATGCCATTGAGAATTTCAACTTGGCCATTGCCTTGTGGGTTGTAACTCGTGGTCCTGTTAGTGCCCACACTCCGGTAGTGAAGGAATTTTCTCAACTCCTGCGACATAAATGTAGATCCTCGATAGGAATGAATGAATGAAGGCATTCCGAGCATGGAAAACAGGTCGGTTAATCGGGTAATGACAATGGATGCAAACATATCTGGACAGGGGGAAGCGAATGGGAGACGGGAGAATTCGTCGATTACACTTAGTATATGGTGATTGCGAGTGGAAGAGGGAACTGATCCTTTGAAATCAATACCAAATCGTTCAGACGGCTGCATTGCTTTGATTAAAGGACCATTGGAGGGACTGTAGAATTTCGGTTCTAGTTGGGAACAGACGGAATACTGTCGAATAACAGCTTTACAATGTCTAGGAAAAAGGGCAAATTCTTTGTTCGAACAAAATGAGACAAACGAGTAATTCCAGGGTGGCAGAGAGAATTATGGAGCCTTTTAAGATAGTCGGTAGAAAGAGTAGCTGCATAAAATACTCGAGCTAGAGTATCGGCCGCAGGATTATCTGAACCAGGGCAATAAAAAACATCAAGAGAATTGAGATAGTTCGATCCACCATCGCTGAATTTTGCTATTTTTGATCTTACTAGCAATTTTCGTATCAAACTTAAAAACAACAGAACGTTAATCAGTTAGTAGCTTGAAATATATTCCAATCAGGTAATGTCGTCATTTCCGGATAGCTTCAATAATTACGTAAGCTTCCTTTTCAACAGCGGAATGGTTTCGTTTGGTTGCAGAGAGAGTACGTGGGAAAAACGCCATGGGGCAGCCACGCTGATTTAGTGTAGCGTAGACGGCTATATCAGAGGCATCAGTTTCAACGACCAGAGGAACATCTCTGACAATGGAAAAGAGTGAGTCTTGAACTAGTTCGGATTTCAGAGATTCGTAGGCGGGAAGTACCTTGTTGAGTAATGGAAAGCTGTTGTTGATAATCAGTGGATGGATTTTATCCGAAAAGTGGAAACACCACTAGGAATAGTATGAGAACATCCCAACCACTTTTTGTTATGCTTTCGGGTTTCCAGATGCAGGCCGTTTGATTAGTGCTTCGAACCAATCGGGATCTGGCCTCACGGATTGTCTGGTTATTTCATAACCGAACAGACAAATTTCATCGGTGGCAAAAACACACTTGATTAGTCTCGTGATCGTTCGCATCTTTTCCGCATATGGCAATATTGTGGACATAGACAAAGGTTTCCTTGAGCGCTTCTCGACGAATCAGCTCGTCTATTGCTCGCTGGAAGCATGCAACACCAATGGTCACTCCAAAAGGTATGTGGCGGAATTAGTATAAGTTATTGCACGCCTCGAAAGCGGTATACTGTCTTTCACCCTTGTTAATGGGTATTTGGTTATAAGCATTCTGGAGGTCCAGTGAACAGAAAACAGTGGATTGCGAAATTTTCTCTACCATGTCGTCGATACGAGGGAGGGGATAGGCGTCCAGGTAGGTGAACCAATTAATAGTTTGGCTATAATCGACGACCATACGACGTTTATGGCGATCATTTGTAGTGACCAACACTTGCGCACGCCAAGATGATCGCGAGGGTTTGATGATGCCGTCTTGTGACAACCTTTCAATCTCGGTCTGTATGAAAACCACATTACAGTGACTATGTCGTCTCGACTTAGTACGGATTGGACGGCGAGAGGAATCGAGCTGAGTGAAGAGGGGGAGCTGGAAGAGTAGCGGCAGCTAGGCCACACAGTGAAAATACGTGTTGAACACCCT
>JTDE01000076.1:194564-210621 GCA_014338405.1 Paragonimus skrjabini miyazakii
TGACAGTACTCCACTCTCAGATAGTGTACACTATGCGATGACGGCATGGCGATATTTACGGTTTTCCAGCCTACCATACCATGCACTTTCCTGTCCGAAATGTACAGATAGAGCTAGTGCCAATATTTCTAGTTTTTAACCAGTCAACTAGTTGCATCACACTCCGTCACATTTGAACGTGATGTTGTGTGGTTTCATTTCAGATTTCATGTCATTTGATAGTTCATATCTGTGCTAGTCAACAAACCATCATTTTTTGTAGAACTGGTGCGCGAAGGTCAATCGCGTGCACGTATAACTAGCTGATGAAAAATTAACCGTCGTTTACAAGCTGACAGCTGGAGCGGATGTTTATTGTTCTTTTGTAGCGACGAGATGAGGCACCTGCTCTTCCAGTTGGTCAGGCAACATACGCCTATGAAGTTCACCGACTTGACTATTCTACTAACAACGTCTCAGCATTCATAACTTAACGAAACACGTTCGACAGAGTAGAAAGATGTACTACGTCTAGATTCTGCATTAGTAGTGAACCGGACAAGGGATGATGTGTCAAATATATCGGCGCTTAACTGGATTCAAAATTAATGTCGGTAACTTACTACCCGGGACTATGCTACTTTTCAAATAACTGGGCACACATTGCTGAAGTAATATCCCATCAGATAAATTCCACCAAAGTTCTTTTAAATGCTAGGAACGAGCGTCCGGTGGACCGTTGTTGTAAAGAACATCTGTATTCCTACCGTTTGAAGTCATCGCTTTATATTCTCGCTGTTAGCAAATTCTCCGACAAATCGGGATCCTTTATGCGGTAAGACAGAGGACAAAAATACCGACGTTAACACAGATGATCTCGATAAACTGTCGAATGACAAGCCAATTGCGTGACCTTATGCACCAGGCACGTTTTTTTATAACACAGTGCCTCCAGCAAATTTCACCCCAGTAGCACTATTCTGACATTTTGACTTATCGCAAAGCGTTATCACTAGGTAATGGTAGTCTGACAGATGAGGAAAGTTCGCTTTGTACTGTTGTTTCAAATAGATCTAACGTTCACACTCTTTGTGTATTAGGGTTTAGGTGACCATGGGCGTTTACAGTGTGTCCAGCGCAATAATGTACTTTGGATGCACCAGAAGAGGTTCAAGCAGCCAGTCTATAGGTAGTATTAATGAGACTTAGATAGTTGCAAAGTCTCATGAATTTTCATCCAATCCGCTATACCATTTTGTTTTACCTCAAGAAATAACAACGTTTTTCGGAAGTAAACGGTTCTGTTGAAATATATGTATGCTTCGTCAGCTGTGCCTCTAAGCTATGTGATGTGAGCTATATACCGCAAAGTCCTTTTCATGTAAATAAAATACTGCGTATGAGGAAGTTATAAAATTGATTGCGTATTTAGGACTGGCTAGTTTACCAGGAAGCAGCACACTAAACTATTGACTTGAGTCCCCAATAAACCGGATTTCTCAACCGTCAACCAGAGCTACTAACAACATCAATATTCCTAGTGATTAGAAATTTCTGAACTTCTGTAATGATATCGCTTTTTGAGGGGTTTCACAAAGTAACCAATATGGTCATATTCATTTTTATGAGATTTCATATGTCTATCATGAACATTTAGCTGGCAGTGACAACCTGACTGATTAATACAGAAACAGAGCATACAGGATTTGTGTTTTGCTTCAAACAGTAGATGATCGAAACATGCAAATTAACAGTAACAAGTCGATGTACTAGTATGAAATAAGGACGCACACAAACCACCGTGCTCCCGTTTCCAACAAATTTACCTAGCGTTGTATATTAGTGCTTAATGTTCGGTATACGTTAGAGCAACCTAACTGATTGAGTTATGTGTTTGAGAGGAGGGTGGACTCAGGATCGATGAAACCAACAGCCCAGTACGTAATAGCTTAATATGATAATCATGGGCAACAATTGCAACTATTGGATAAGAAATGACATGAAAACTCTAATTTTGATCATAATAGTTTGCAGAATAACACTACTAATCATGTAAAGGACACATAATTTAACCGAAAAAAGTGTACAATATGTCAATCTTATTAATGGAATGAAATGACTGTTGGCCTGATATAAAATGTAACTTTAGTCAAACTGAAGTGTTTAAGAAGTGTTTGAATGTAATGCGTAACATTAACCAATTTGGAAATCTTTATACGCAAACGTTCTGTAATTTGATGCTGAATTTAACGATTTCGTTTTCAACGTACTGTAGTAATCGTCACCAGTAAATTTTTAGTTCCGAATACATATTGCAAGCGTTCCACAATTACGGTTAACTAGTTCATCATTGTACCTTACAACTCGTTTCAATCAGTTTGACAATATTTTACTACATTGCTCTGCGGCGATCGGATCCATTTCCACCTGAAAACACATGCACCAAGCTACTCTCTGAGTGATTACTGTCAGTCAAGTATTGAGTGAAAAAACGTGTGATTGCACATACGGAAATCAGATTTCTGCGCCTCGGCGCTCTTTTCGTTTTAAGTGCATTTCACATATAGTCATACCTGACAGATGCAATGTAAGTTATTTAGGTTTTCCGCAAATCACTAAAAAGTGATTTTCTCAGTTGTGTTTTTTGGATACACAAATTGATCTACATTAAAGAACGAGTTACCAGTTTGTGCAAATGGCGTGACATTTCTATATGATAGTATTACTTCAATGAACTCCCGGAATAATTATGAGAACACATACCAGATTTCCTGTTTCTAATATATCAACAGTTATTAACTCAATGTACTGATTTGCCCACAAACAGTATGTAAAAAAGGTATGCAAAAACAATATGTGAAAAAGTAGTAATCATGATGGTCGCTGACCAGCAATAAAAAAGTACCTTAAACAACTAATATTGAGACATTTTCTCAATGGACAGTGGACGTCATCAGATAGGTGGCACAGCACTCAGTACTTGCGTAAATTTGATAGTGATCATGCCACTGTATGGTATATGCAAAACAAGCATTTTTTTGGTTTTGGATGCAGTAACATTAAAACATTTCAACCGACGATTAGTTCAAGTTAATATATCCAGGTTGCAAAATTACTAGTTGGTCAAGAACATTGCCTAAATGGCCTATGTTTCATAATACTCTTATAAACTCTCACATTTTCAATCACTATCACGTTCAACCTTTCATTTTGACTTGCAGTTGGTTTGGCTCTCTTCAAAGACTTCCTCAGTACAGAATTCAGTGACGAGAACATAGAATTTTGGATTGCTTGCCAGGAGTACAAGCAAATTACGAATCCGAAGAAACTGGCAATGCGAGCTCAGAAAATTTTCGAGGAATTTATTGCTGTACAAGCGAACAGAGAAGTACGTTTTGTCAAACTGAACAAAGTTGATAACAATCTGTGTAGAATGTTTGTCTCTCCTTCAACTTGATCCTACAGTTAGGATGAATCGAATTATGCAAATGTATGTTCATCTTGCAACATTGAATCAATTTCACTCATCATCATGTCAAGACAGTGTTATTCAGTATAACTTCTCAGATTGACCGTGGATATTTCGGAGGTTCATGACCATGTAATATATACAGCTTCCATCGCAAGTGTGTTGGAAATAAAACCGAAATTCTGTCAGTTGGCGTTTCGTGATACGTGTCATCTGAGCGATATAACCGCATTTTTGAACTGCATATTTCATTTTACGGCCGAAAAATGAGTAATACAAATAAACGGATATCATAAGTTTTGGTTTGTTTGTTCATTCATACATACGTTCAGTCGCACGCGTTAAATAGTGTCACCCTACGAAAAGCGATGAGCGGTGATGAGTTTCCGGATGGGAAACAGTTTACACCAAGATGATAAACCCATGTATCAGAAGTGAAAAAGAATCATCTATCGTGTAACAAAATCTTAGTCAATCAGGTTGTTTGCATTTTTACAGATATGAATGCTATCTTTCCATTAGGCCTTGCACTAGTTGGGACAACTGAAGTTCAAAGGAGCTTTATTGTAAAGCGCGTGAGCTTTCAAACAAACACAACGTAGTGAATGCTTGGACACAGAGCAGGGATTTAGAAAATGGACGAACTACCATGTAATCCGTTAGAAGTTGGTTTTCAAATTTGTTACTCGCGGTCTGTCTAGAAAAAAGGAGAACAGAAGTTGTCCTTCTACCAGAAAGTGACAAACAGTTATCAAGTGTTGCAACTCGAGGATTATTGGGTAAGCAATGTATATAGTGCGTGTGAAGAAAAATTATTTCATGGTAAATTTCCCACAACAAGTGAAACATCTGAAATGCCAGTTGCACACTCAAGTAGTGTTACTGCATCAGAACTCGAGAAACTAGTGTTTATATCTTAACAAGGCAAGCGCAACTGCTGTACAGTGAGGGAGAATTACAGTAAAATTGCAGCACTTGATACATCGTACAATTTTGAAGAAAATTTTCAATACTAAATGAAGAAACTAAGAAGTGTCATACTTTGGGAAGGAGTTTTTAACGTCTACAGTTAGCGAAGGATGAATTACACCGACAAACACCAGACAGTTTGTGGCGTGGCTCTTTTTGTTTAGTACTAGAGGGGTTTGCTTCTCTTTCAGACAAGAACTTCGCTACCTTTGACATGTTGTTCCAACCACATGCCACTAGTGATTCCGAAACACTGCTGATCGTAGGCTTATACTCTTCAAGCATCCCTTTTGTAGATAGTTCAGTTTTCTTAGGCACACAGTATTTCAGTTAGCACAGCGACATCCTTTACTGAGACTTTCACAGAAGGACTGAGTTCATAATAGTGTCACGGTCGGCGTAAGTGTGAAAACGCCTTGGCAAGTTGAAACATACCTTATATGGTATAACCGGACATTCACTATTGAATCAAATAGACTTCGAAGGTTGAAAATTGTAAACTTTGAAGTGAACGTACCAACTACGTGGATAATGTGGTTGTTGAAACTCAAAGACGAATGACAAATGCGCACGATTATAAATAGCCTTTGCTTATTATAGCAATCGATAATACCACCTAGGAAGATGTGATCGATAGGTTGTGGTGAACATGGGTAGGAGAGTCACATCTGTCGAGATGCAACCAAAAAACCTTGCTAATCCATAGTGCTTATGAAACGAAGACGAACTGTGCTGCAAGTATAAACTATACATACTAGCTTAAATGGTAACCTGATTTTCAGTTCATGGCCGTTGTAAATGAATATAGTTCAGAAAGAACGCCATTTACTCAATTTTCCCAAAGGGTTGTTTAACGGACTGTATGATGATGGCTTATATTTTTATTTTAGTGACTGCAATAATTCCCCTTTGATATGGGCGACTAGAGAACATAGCATTCAATGACATAGCAAGTTAGGTCACTATTCTGCAGCAACGAATAAACCAGTACCATCAGATCCCTCTCTACTTGATCTAAGTTTTATTTATCGTAAGTGCCTTAGATCCTGAGACTTCACACACATGCATAATTCAAACAAAAGAGAGGGAGAAGCAGCATAGAAGACAACTATAAAAAAGTTTTTATTATGCCTGTAAGTCGGCTGTTTGACTACAGCGTGCACGAAGTGCCTTCGTTTTGCTTTGGTTTCGGCATTGGAACGATTTGTGCACCGTTCTGTCTACGTTTTTTGTCCACATAGCGGTTTTATTTCTTCTCCCGATAATGTGTCCTTATCCTGCATTGTGATATCAAGGTGAATTATCGGTGCTGTAGTGAAATAACACTCATTTGGTGTGACGATGTTGCACTGTTCATTGTTAGATTTGGTTTATTTTAAACTACTTTGTGCTCCGCGCTGTTATCAGATTGTAAATGAGGTAACTGTGTCCTATTAAACGCACGGTGGGGTTGTAAACGCTTATATCGATCTTAACAACATTTACCAGGATTCCCACTCAGGTTGCCTTACTGATGTTAAAGTAGGTTGTTACAAACTGCACTGTCGGTATCCGCCAGAAAAGTTCATTACTGTAGACCGTGTCGAGAGCATACTCAAAGCGCGGGCTAAAAAATTTCTACTTGTTATCCTTCATAACAACTCCATAATAACGTAATGATGTATACTAATTCGTAACTGCCATATAAACATGGAGGATAAATATACGTAGCTTAGAGATATATAGGAAGAAAGGTGGAACTGATTTGCAAACCCATTCGAGCACCGTTTGCACGGTTTGAAAACCAATGGCTTAAGTATCACATCTGAAGTCACAATCGTAAACTTCAAAGCACTTTCCTGCCTTCTCATTCATTTCGGTGAGAGGAAAGCAACCAATAACTTAACTGTGATACGCTAGCACGTTTGTTTACTTCTTGCCTTTTCGTTTACTATGTTACCCTTCTACGGACAACTCTGTCAAAAGACTGTGTGATTCGCCACACTGAAAGTCAGAGTAACTCATCTGCACTAACATGTGAAACCGATGACAGTGTAGCGTTTGGGACCCCAATGCGCGCGTCTACAGCTAGAGGAATAATACCTGGTTTGTTGTGCTGGCGATCAATTTAGAAATTCGCTGGCAGTAGTAAATTGTTGGAACATATATGCCAGAAATGTGGTCCTGCGCGTGAACACTGATGTAGGGATATCTTCATGTGATTGAGTTTCTGAGAAAGAAGTATACTGAACAAGTACCGGATGTTATCGGGGAAGAGAGGCAGGAAATATTTAGTGCGAATAACCAGCGCGATATCTTATAGGGCGTTTGGATTGGGAAAATAAGACATGGCTTTAACGTAGACCATCAGGTAATTACTTAAATTGTTCACTTGTATAATAGTGAGGCTTAGAAACACAACAAGACAACAACACGAAAAATAAGATGATAGAAACTGGAAACAAATTTCCTAAGTACGTGTGTGTGTAGACAGAAGTTGAGCGTCCCATATAGAAGTTGGGTGGTTCTTCCCCGTTAGAAGGTTCAGTGCTACTAACTAACCGTCTTATACTAAACGTCAATTAAATGCTGGAATAATGGGCTGGTAAGTATCTTGACGTATGCTAAAACTTACCTAAAAAATAGTATACAATTCTATGAACCGCAACTTTATTTCTGCTTGCCAACCTGATTTGTTTATTAAAAACGCGGAACATTAGAAATGAAAAACTGTCCAAGCCAATTTTTCGCTATGGATGCAAAAGCATTCGTTCAAATTGTTAGCAGTAAAAATTAACCGTCAATTGTGACCTATTTGCAGTGAAAATAACCTCCATTTTGTATTTTAAGGTGAGTGACATTATTTAATTAGAACTGGGCTGTCGGCCGTAGTATGCACGACTTCAGGAACACTAACTCTGTCATTTTCCTCTAGGTAAATCACGTGATAGATTTTTCAGTTTTCATTTTCCACACGATTAATTTGACCGGTAACAAATAACGATTTACACTTAAATGAACAATTTTTCAAAACTAATTTAGCTGTAGTAACCAGATAACGGATATTCCAAATTAAGCTTACGGTTTTACTAAAAATATCCATCCTTCACTTGGAGGTACAATCATGAAAACAGAATGATTAATTGGATTGTGCACACAATCCATCTAGAAATTCATTAGTTCTATGCAGCTATAAGCAATCCGTAATTGTGCTTGTTGGGGACAGTACATTTCTGAGAGAAATTAGGTTTTTGCAGTAAATTAGGCGAACTCATCACAAAGACTGAAATACCTCGTGTGAAAAGAATAAATGAGTGAACTTATACTCTTGAAGTTATTGTGGGTTACAAATCTGCAGATATTGCCGAAGTCATAGTAAAAGCGTTAGAATAACAAGACGTTGTTACATCTACTATAAGGAAGTCAATATGTACACCAGAGTCGGTCTCACAAGTCAATAAAATTCAAAATTGGAATGTGCTATGAATGAAACTGAAATCACAAGCCTTTTTGGAGTATGACAACTGACCCTAAATTATTATTATGGATATGAATTGATTCTGAAAGTGTTAAAAATAGATAGACACCAGTTGATAATTCATTCTTCTATGAGTAGATATTGGATAATGGAATGTGTTTGACAATTGATAGACTTAAAGACCTGACCTCCTGAAAGGTAAGCTAAATGGAAACAGAACTACAGGTGTGTATTATGTTAACACATTGTAGTCGCATAGGACTAAAGTCAATAAACTTACCGAAAAGAAGATCAAAAGTTTGCAACCATCTACATGAAGTAGGCGCACTAACGAGCAGACTCACATCAGGTAGCCTGTTGAAATGCTTTAGATACGTGGCGAAGAAAACTGTAGCTCAGGCTGATCCTCATGCGTGCGTTTACTGTGGAAAGTTTTAACTTGTGAACCAGGTCAGTCGTGACAATAGAATGTATAGATATGTTCTAGGTCTGGATGACCCTAAGTACGAAGATATATTCATACAATCGTTTTATTCAGTACAGTAGAATCAATGTTGAAATGTTAACTACCAGTTACTCTCCGCTACTGCGTAAATATGTGAGCATAATGTTGTGTGTCACCATAAAATTGATGACTGATCTCACTCAGATGTCTCAAAATAGAAACCATATGTATCAATAAGTACGAATGAATGGGCAGTGCGTCTTCTCTCATAGAGAAGCAAATATGGTTATTTCGTTTTTCGAAAAGTAATTCATAATGATTGTATTCATATTCTTCTTAAAGAAATCAGTGTCGTTTATGCTTTTTTTATTGTAGTCGCAAATGTCTTGAACAGGGCTATTTTGTTTAACATGAAAGCTTCCAGATACACATGAATTTGGATACCTCTAACACACGACCATCTTGAAATCAGACAGATTTATTTCGATAGCGGATATACATGACTTCACTTGGAGGGCAATCTGGATGGTGTTTATCTCTGATTTCAGTGTAGGCGGGTTTAAGCTGTGTACTCAAGAACTCTGGTGATTTGACAATGCTTAGCATTTTGACGAACAAATCATAATGGGCCAGTTAGTTTTGCGCCGAATCTTCTCTCGGCCAGATGTTACCTGGATCACCAAACTGTCTTACCATGTGAACACAACTACCAGGTACTTCAACTTGGATTTTGTCAATAATTCTGTAAAAAGATTTCAAGAAATTACGGCTGGATCTATTGAACGGGAAAAGATAAATTTCTTCACGGGTTTAGAAAACATAATACGGTCAAGGGAGTAAGAGAGATAATCCCGTATTTCTTGATGTAACATTGTCCAACTTTCAGTATAAGTTTTGTATTGCTGAGTCACTGGTGCTTCCACGGACAGCGCTAGTTAAACCGACAAACAGTCATTTTGGACTTTTCAAATATGCCCATTACGATAATGAAGGAGATATATATAAGGAAACATGTTTTCGGTAACTCATCTTCAGGCCGGTACAATTACAGAAGAAGTTAGTAGAGTTAGATCGAGATATCGATCAGATTTACTACAGAGAAACTAGGTCACTGGTTAGTCAATTAGCGACGACCTGATTGGTCGGTTACGTCAAGCTTGTCCATTGGTTTGACCGGGCAGACGTTTTAGACATTCTGAGGTGAACGATACAGTTTTAGTGCAACTGCTGCGGCATGATACGATAGTTACCTGTTATCGGTTGTACAAACAGTTGTCACTGCCTGAGAAAGCTCCACCTGGACGTGAACAGCAATGTGTGTTTCGAGTGGACTGTCAGCTGTTGTAGTCACATAGGTGTGAGTGTAATTAATTGGTTGTCATCGTCTCAAGATTCATCATTAGTGGAATGGTACTAAAACATGGGAAACTTAGTCATGAGGGGTAATGCGTAAAAACAAGCTCGTTTTCGTTGTTTCATCACTGGGCTAAACACAGGACATCTATATGCATTCGGTGGGGTGGTAGAAAACATATTACTGCGGCAAGAGATGCCATTCAGTAGTATCTTGGTTAAATAAAACTGATTGCGCATAGTGTACTGCGTTTACGAGGGGAACGTTCCACCTATACAACTGTTCTACCCTGAGTTTGTGTAGACGACCAGGTAAGGTTCGAGGTTTTGACTAGCCGTTTTAGGGCGCACAGTGGTGAGTGTAATCAAACTTCGATCGCCTCTGTGATGGTCAGTGTACGACCTTTGACCTGCCCAGATTTTATCCTACATATCTGATAGATTGGTTTGAACGAATCGGTCGGATTGTTCAGATGATTTGACCCAATAAAATGCTCATCCGCCGCAGACGAACAGGGTCTTGTGTTAGCCATACCGTGTTGGTGCTCTCGAGTGAGTTCGGATAATCGCCGTGTTGTGCGGCCTGAGTAGCTTATTCTCATGACTAAATTGAACAGTTTGACGGAATTAAAATATCCTAAATTGTTTTGGCACATGATCTACCCCGGTTGATGTGCTACACTTCCATCAACTGTGCTGAACTACTGTTGTTTATATGTACAATTCACGAATACACGTTATTTATAAACTGTCTGATCAGACTGATCATGTTCGTGACTGACCGCAGAACAATGCAGCCATAGACAGCTCATGTTTATTCAGCTTTATCGCTGTCTGTTTTATGTCGTTTCCTCATATTCTATCCTTCAGAATTCATTTGGCGTTATGCAAATGTGCACACATCTTTTGTGTACACTAACTTCTTCACTGTCCTGTTCGTATATGTTTCAGGAAAATACCGTTTTGAATGCCCGTATGTTGGAAATCAAGTTGACGATATTCTATCTTCCATTAGTTAGCTTGCGCTTAGCAGTTACAACGATAGAGTTGTTCGATCTTCAAAAAAAATAATTTGCTTATTGCCAATTATATTTTTCGCGTAAACTGATAGAGTTTTGTTGATTTATACCCATGAGGAATTGGTTAAAAATGCTAATTATGTTTTCGTGTGTTTTGCAAATGAATGCACATGAAGACAGGTTGACAGCCGATTTCACTGGGGTTTTCCTTTTGTATACTGGAAGGAATAAAGTATTTCGTCCCCTGTTATAGTGCTTCGAAACTAAGAGAGAAACATGATTAATTTTATTGTAGTTCTCAACAATATTGGTAAACTCTGTTCATTTGTTCTTCAACCTATGTATGTTCGTCTTAAGAATTCGTCCAGACTTTTGTAGTCAATTTACAATCCGCCCTCTTTGCAAGATGTTCCCGCGTAATTGCTTATTGTCGAGGTAAGTAAATGGTAGTAACTCCTGTGACAATCTATAAAACAAGCGAACTTGAATAGACCACCAGAAACTCATGTTGAGGAGTACAGTATGTCGGCTTGGCAGATCTGACCTGGATGGGAATTCATTTGACAACTTTTTCTCTAGGTGTGTCAAACCTCAGTACTGGTTCCTTTTAAACGTTGTAAATGGCATGCTTCTTATTTTAGGTAAACCTCGATTCCAAAACACGCTTGCAAACAGAGGCCGACCTAGCCAACCCGACTATTCACACCTTAGACAACGCTCAAAAACGTATTCAAGCATTGATGGAGAAAGACTCCTACCGACGGTTCCTGCGATCAGAGATCTACCTTACTCTGTATGCGGAAGCTAGAGAAGTGGCAAAGGCTACAGCAGCCTCAGCGTTAGCCGCTTCATTGCAAGATGCCAGCTCAGAGCTAGATGGTGCCGTACTCAACTTGATAAATTCCACCTCCTGTAATTCCCCGTTCTCTTTCCTATCCAGTCTCGGAACTGCATTTAATCCTTCACAGGGTACTGGTCTCAACTTTCCTGGAGTGGCCGCAGCAGCAGCTACAGCAGAAGCTGGGATGAATAGCATTCAAGACTTGCAACTACTTGGCTTATCCACATCCCGACACATGCGGAATTCACGTGCTCTTGCAAACACTGCACAAAGTTCTTCTCGAAAGGCAAGATTGAACATAACGGCAACAGCTGGTGAATCGGCTGAAACCAATGTACCCTTTGACACATGTTCTGAAACAACAAATGAATGATTTTATAAATATTTCAGTAACAATATCCCCATGATGCTGACTGTGAGCAAATATATGTAGTCACTGGTGTCCGGCTTACATTACAGCCAGTCATTCAGGCCCATGTACCATCCATACAAACTCAAGAGAGCTATAAAACTGCGATACCTTTTTATATACCAAACCTTCTATGAAATAAATCAGTTGATTTTCAGACTTTTGACTTCAGGACGACTGATTTAGACTACATTGAAATAGTTTTTGTGAGCAAGGGTTCAGAGTAGTATACATTACAATCGTGCCAGGCCTGTTGATGGCATAAAAAACAGATTATAATGGAGCTGCTAAGAGATGGATATGCCTATTGTCGTGTCCTATGAGGGGTGAGGAAAACACTTTCGACTATTGTATTTCTACGGAGAAAGTGGGATGATGATAGTCCATTGAGGAATGAGTGACCAGCACAGAAAGACCTCAACTTGATCAGTGGCTGCTCGTGTGCGTTCCATTCTACCTTATGGTTCGGAAACACAAAGAAGATATCAACAGGCTTGCTGTGTTTGAGCATCGTTGTCTCCGCCAGTTGGCCCACATTAACTGGACTGATCGCGTGAGCAATATGGCAGTTTGCCGGTGCGTATTCCGGAACGCTCGGGATGCGCGATCAGTTGGTCAGCTAATCACGGCACACAGCTTGCGATGGTTAGGTCATGTACTCCGTATATCATCTGATTGTTTACCCTACCGAACGTTATACATTTATGCCACCAACAGTTGAGTAAAACCGCGTGGTGGTCAGCCAACAACGTGGTCACGAAATACGAAGACCCTGACTGATTCAATGAGCAAAGTGGGTAGGTATTGCCTTCCTGGATGGGGTCCTGGTGATCACTCAAACCGCTGGTTAGAGACGCCATCCGAAATGGCGATATGTCGCAGTCAATGGCGTACCTGTATGCGTACCATTTCTAGTTCTTCCGTTTAGTCTTCTTTTAGTGATTTTCAACCTTCTTAATAACGTTTTCTTCTAGGATATTCCACGTCACTGTTAAGGTGAGCGGCAGCGCGAGCCACAGTACCTTCTGATCAGGCTCATGGCTGTTATGATGATGATGATGATTGGCCGCTTCTGAGTTTCAGTTGATAGTGCACTACCAGAAATCCCGTTGAAACTGTTTATTCTGACTTCGGTGCATTTTACATTAACGTTACATTCAGTTAAACTCGTTCGTGGGTAGAAAATGAAAAGAATTGAGTTATCATGACGATTTACATATACTGTCGGCTGGTTAGAAAACGTAAGTCTACGTTGATTGTTCAAACAATTTTGTAGTAATTGTGACCTCCGAAGAAAAAGTATGTCATCTACGAGGTTGTGATAAACACGAGGACTTGTAACTTGTGATCTTCGTTGCTCTTTCTAGCAGTCGGCTTTCACTGGCTCAATCCGTGCGCTTGGAGCTGTTTAATCAGTTGAGTAGCCCCCTAATTATCGTTAATTCGAACGAACACATCACAGTATGTGGTTGCATTTTCCGCAAATGTGATATTAAAAAACGATATTTATTATAGTCCATTATAATTGCCCTAAAACCGGTCTATCCTTGTTTGTTCTCAAGAGGTTTAGTGCTTATGAACTTAGGTAGGCAGAACAAAAATTGTCTATACTACACACATTCGGTTGTTGTGTTCAACTGAGTCTAAACAAAACTAGGAGCGGTCATGTTGAAGTGTCGATTTTTGCACGTCCGTGGTACACTACCAGATAATCTAGAGCCCGTTCTGAAGTTGTTAGGTCTAGCATGCCGTTTGTAGTAACCGACGATGACGCGAACTACCGGTTGCCCTCAGATTGTTATTCAACAAGATTGCTATAGTAAAAAGCAGCTCGAAGACGTGAGGTACATGGTCTTTTAAGATTAATATCTGTACGTTCTATTCCAAGTTTAAACAACAGTGAAAACTTTCATAGAACGAAGGTCGGGTTTAAAGAGTAAACAGACTATGGCAATACTAAAAGAAACACCGAAATCGTGAGTAGCAAGCTGACCTCAGTGTCAACACAAATATCATATGAAAACGGTGGCCCTGGAATGTCTAATAGCAAAGAGTTCACAAAATTGAAATATGTTTCCTATTCTCGAAACTGATCAAACAGAATGGTTTATAAATCTTGATTCTTCATCGGATTTCGAAAAAAACATTTGGCTGTAATTTTACACTTTATACAATCTATGAAACGGTATCCTTCTCTTTATTGTTATCCATACGTTCCTGCGTGATCAAATGCTCGAATTTTTGCTTTGCAAAACTAACAGTCAGAAGGTACATTTTAACGTTGTCTAAGAAATCCTGCATTATTGGTCAGATCGGTGGAGTAGCGGCTATTCTGCACGGATGTATCCAACCTTTCAACAATTTAGTTAACGGCATTCATTGTCTATAGGTCAGGCATGCCATAGTAACCTTAGGAGCCTCGTTTATAACAAGTGTTCGGACATGAGTAGACCACTATTCATACTTCAACAACCAGCAATCTAGTAGATCTCGTCATTCTCAAACGTTTACTCACTCTAAAAAGGATATCGGTGGCATCGTTGTAATCAATCAACGATGTAGCAGTACACATGATGGAAGCCAAGTAACGGTGAGTTCATTCCGTTTTCTGGCATCGTCTTATCTCAAGGTCAGTTCAGTTAAAATGTTCACCCCTTAATCTTACACACTTGATATTGAACTAAACAGATGAACCAATTACGTGTGTACGTTAGCTACTGCTCGGGTATGTTGACAGTGCGTAAATAGACTTGCCACACGATCATATGGCAGTTCGACCACGCGAAAATAAGTTGTGTATCAGGAAATGTTGAAGGAAAACTGACTGGAGACCTTTGCTAAAAACGAACATGACTACACACAGGTATTTATGTTCATGCGTTTATTGTGTTACACCATTATGCTCATAACCTCATATTAATTAGCACCAATTCTGATATTTATGAATCAGTAAAAACAAGCAGCTGTTTAGCTTTCATGTTTCTTAGCAAATGCAGCTGATATGTTGAGCCAAATATCGTGATCGTTACAGTAGTTTGTGTCCACGTGCTCCAAACGTGAACCGAACTTATTGCCAAAGAATTCAATACATGGAATGAACACACGAAATCGCGTGCTCAAACTCATCTCTGCTGTCACGTGTACAACATTGTTTCAACTGAGCAAGAAAAATCCGGTTGTAAAGTTTGTTATCAAAAACCGATCTAGCTTTCTCCACTGCTTTAAAACAAGCAGTGGAGCAGTGGGTCCGTGTGGTGTATTACGACTTTCTGATTTGTGGACCTCGGTAGATTGCAATAGATAAAGAAAAGATGCAGTAACGAAATCGATCCGTTGCAATTTCGTCATCATTAAACTGGGTAGACATGTGCTATAAACGGGTGTTCAATAACTGTTTCATAATATCTGTCATGCTGTTATTGGCCAGGGTTGAGAAAAACAATCGTAAGTTATCACAACTGCGCTCACTGTTTGGAAAGATTTTCTGTTAACCTGACAGTTTATGTTCATGTTGTAAACTATTCAAAACATGTGTGTATGCAACCCTGACGAGTAGGCGGTAGCCAACTGGTGTTTTCATAGTATCTACTCGTCAATTCGTGGATAATGAGGTGAAAGCTAAGCAGTGTGAACTATTCAGAAAGAGTGTTTTAATGCGACCGCTTTTATGCTACAAACATGCATATGTTTTAAAATTGTCAGCGGATGTGTGAATGACTTTCCGTTGATGATTAAAAAAATATAACCTGGTTTATTGTATGAGAGAGCTCTTTTCTGGTTTTACGGGAATTGATTGGAAAATCAATTGTGACACTTCAACAGTGGAAGTTAGCCGCTGACTTAATTAGCGCCCCAAACGTACATTACCCGGGACAACGTTTCAAAAGTAATTCACAAGATAAACCCTAAACCAAAAATTCGAATTGCCAGTCTCCGGCTGTAAAATACTTGTGTACCCATGATTAAGCTGTTTTATGTCTGTCGACTAGACGGTTGTTGTGACTGCTGCATTGATGCAGCAGTCAATGGAGATGTCGTCGGCAGTTGCACAGATTTCTGCTACTTGGGCAGCAATCTGTCCACCGATCTGTCCGTGGACCGTGAGTTGAGAGCTCG
>JTDE01000076.1:211716-224798 GCA_014338405.1 Paragonimus skrjabini miyazakii
CAAAGGCCTCACTCACACACCTACTGGTCTTATTCCTTCGGGTTTACACCGGATACGTGGTGTGTGAGTGGAACTGCAAGTGGTGCAGCGCAAGCCACTTGCGGTGATGGTTTATAGCGCAGGCGTCCTTTGGGTTCGGTCACTGTGACAGGCTAATCCGTTTCGGATGCCGCCAACCAGTGTTGTGACTGCTCGACCATCAGTCAACATAAGTTTAAACCGTTCCACCAAACACACTGACAGCCCCATCCATGTGCGCCTAGAAGATGTGGACCACCAAGTTGATCTAATCCAGGCCTCCAGTCTGATCTACAGTCAATCAGAACCAGTCATAAAAATGTCAGTCACAGCTGGATCGATTACTAGTAGATGGTACACCTATCTTCTTTTTCCATCCAATACATCGCACCGTCATTCTATTCACAACTTAATGGCTTAATTATGCATAGATTTGTAAGAAAAAACCACTATTGACATTGAAGTTTTAACACGACGTTTTATCTTACTCCGATTCGCTATATGTGGACGTTCGCCTATGACCAACAGTGTGACGTTTAGAGTCATTTTGGTTATCAGTGCCATGTTAACATAGTAAGTATGAATATTGAAGATATTTCATCAAGTGTGTCCTTTATTTCATCTCCGTGTGGAGACCGTTTAATTCATATTGTGGAGTTAAAACGGGAAAAATTTCTCATATCGGAATCAGGTAAAACACCTGCCTCTCATATACGATATTAATCTACTGCTAGTTTCGAAGGACGCTTCAATATAAGCCCAAACCCATAAAGCTTCATTGAGAAGACTTTCTGACTTCAAAATAACGGAAAATTTTGAAACAAGTTCTCACAAATAAATTTATGCTCGACGATTTCAATCACGATACCAAACAACTTTTTTCCACTATTGGAAAGAACGTATACGCAACATACAGAACGGTTTAGGAAACGAAACATACTTCAACGGACCCGAAGTTGACAGATCCTGTGGTAACAGTGAGGTTGCAAACAGATTAGTTCTAGTCAAAGTAATAATCTGACTTAATCAACTGGTTTGTGGATTCTTCAAAAAAAAATTTCGAAAAAAGATATTTATAATTCATTTCGTCTCTTTAACGGGTGGCGTTTCATTACGACTTGTCAATTCTGTAAAACAGGTTACTGTGTCGTTGAGATAAAATGTGAGAGGCTATATGAAGGAAACCTTAACTTTTACTAACAGAGAAGTGATATAAACTTTCTTCATTATACTGACTGGAAAAAAACTACTCAAGAAAATATCATTGGTCATTCGCGATCACCTCAGAATAAATCCTGCATTCGGATAATGTAAGAAATAGACAAGACGCCTAGGCGCAATCAGGATAACCACGTTCACTTCAAAACGCCGAATGCTGTGAAGACAAATCGGATTCCATAGGTTGAAATGAATTGGATTGACTACTGTGTTACTAGTAGCGAAATAACCAATGAAGTAAGCGTTACAACACACCTCAGTTATTCACATCCACAGGGAGTATAACAGTAAGTAGACTTCACAGGTCTAGGGATACAGGCAAAATGAGAACACTTGGTTAAGTTTAGCAGATAGATGCGAAGCCAGCAAGTCAAAGTTTCCGGATGTGGCATGCATGAAGATAAAATACATACAAACCAGTCAATAAAATCAACAACTGTGAAGGAGTGGAAGTGGGAACAGGCCGTCAGATGTTCGCATGGTATTGCCTTAGGCCCTCATGTCGGCGCGCAAACAAAGTACACATCCGTGATGAGTAGTAGAGGATTTTATTTTTTATGTAAACTGAACATCATTTGCCATTGACTGCAGCTGTTGCATCCCCACAGGCGTTCTAGTTGGCCCCTTTCAAAAATAACACAATATTAGAGTTTAGCTTCTTGTTCTGGCTTGTCAATGGTGTATATCCTCGGAATTACGGTCGGGACTAAAACATTGATGGACCATTACCCACACACAAATATGCTTGATGCTTACAGTCGGGCCTACTGTGAAGTTATTGGTACAGTGCTAAACGTGACTGCTAAATAAACTCGTGACGAGTGTTCTAGTTTTTGTCCTGGCAAGAGTACGCATTGCTGATGAGCTCTATCATGAGCGAAACTCTAACTTAGTGTTTCTTTCCGAAAATGGTTGACTTAAATATTTATCGGAGTGCGACAGCTGCGATCAGTTGTGGGTGATGTTCAATTTCTATTAACGTACATATCGCCAAGAGTAGAAAGGTCACCATTCTATGCGTAGTAAACATAACTGGAATTGACAAGGTCCACGTGGGAATCTTGCTAGCCGTGAAAGGTCACCAGAGCTTGTCATAAACATCGTTTAGGTTGGGATGATTAACTAGCTTGTTCTGATTACCGTAAAAGGTCGCCAATGTAATTGAGGATGGAATCACAAGACAAAATGTAAATGGATTGGTCAAGAGAATTTTTCATCCAGGTACAACCAACATTAATATACATGCAGCTGTTGAGGTCGCTTGTTTATTCACAATGTTTTTCTAGGTATTTTTAATTTGTTTCGTTATCTTTTCAAAAAATCTTGCGTTGCTTTGTTTCGGAACAATACTATCTCATAATATCTTCGCCGTTGGGGTCAATGCTGCTTGTTTGTTCCGTAACAGGAGCACATTTTGAATGTATCCACTTGCCGTCATTCTCTAAAACGTATTAGGCAGTAAAACGATGTTCGTGTTTGTGTCTCTTCAGATGGTTTGGTTCATAAATTGCTTGGTCGACTCCCGATATATTATGATTAGCTATCCGGAGACCACATTAAATGAAATATTTCACGCTCTTTCGAGAAAATTTGATCTCGAAAGATATCAAAAAGTATATATGTATTGTTTGGTAATTTTGTAAGTTCAGTCGTGGATAAACGAGCAGAAAGGAAACGACAGAAAATTATCTGCACACTGAAAAAAAAGAAACCGTATATTTCATTCCCTAGCCAACCCGAATGATATGTCTATAAAGTTTCTTCAGTTTCTCTGAATGCTACGCAACTCGAGGTGCTATCGTTAGGACCGAAATTTTACATCCCATGTCGTTAGTGTGATCAATTAGAGCTGGAAGTTCGAATTGGAAATTTCTCTCGTCAAACTAGTCAACTAGTTATCGCATGAGGAAACACTAGGACAATTCGGGGATGAGCTGGTTAGCCTGTGCTACTAACATCAATCTAGTCCATTGTGTTATAAAGGACCAGTAACTGGTAGACATCATGCAACATTGCGAACACTTCGACATCTGCGGGATGTACTGTTAACACGACCGGACAAAAGTACTGGAATAGTGTTGCTTGAATAATCAGACTATTTAAACAAAATGCAAACGATTTTTGCAGACAAGAACAAGAAAAGGATAAAACGTTGGCAATGGAGACGCATACAACTAGCAGCCTGAAACGATTGAAAGCCCAAGAAGCCATAACGACCGTCCAACATGAACTTATGAGGACCTTAGGTACAATTATTCCTCGCCCCATTGGACTACCAATGATTCATAAGCCAAACTGTCCTCTGCGTCCTTTTTTGGATATGAAAAATTCACCGCATCACGCCCTAGCACAATGGCTTGCCAAGATTTTGGAGCCAGTTAGGGGGAAGATTTGTGTTCACAATCTGCAAGATACCTTCGAATTCGTAAATGCAGTTCGTGACATTCACGCCGACAATAAAAGCATGCGCTGTGTTGACGTAACTTCCCTGTTTCCTAATGTGTCAAATCAGCTGGTATTCTACAGGCGTTGTATTGATTATATAGTCGCTATCACAAATTCATCTCTCAACATAGCTGTTATTTTAAACTATTGAAGTGCACATATCCGCTGAACAGTTCCACTACAAAATTAGAGTCAGATGGGTTTTTCCATTTCCTGGATGTTTGTTTGAGTAGACACACTGACGGAAGTTTGAAACATTCCGTTTATCGGAAGACTACTTGGGGGGGATAGTAAATTATTTTTTATAGTTTTACTCACTTAAAATACAAACGAAACCTGGTTGAATTTTTGGCGGATGAAACCAGAAAATTCTGCTCAGTAAATGTTTTGGAACAGGAGCTACAGTTTGTGACCAATATTCTACAAGAGAATGGCTACCCCGACAATTTTGTGATCAAATATGAAATCAGTTCACGCTGAAATTAAGATTCATGGTGTTGATAAGAAGTCCGTGTTCATACGACTGCCATACGAAGGAGATACGTTGGCTGGATCACTGACTCATCGACTTACTAGTTCGCTTAAGAGAACGTTCAACGCAGCTGGATCGATTATCTCATTCATCAGTTCACCAATGATTACTCTAAATCGGAAAGATAAGGTGCTGGTCCACAACTCATATATGGCGATGTACTCGTTCGTTTGCGATTGTTCAGCAAACTACGTGGGTCGTACGACTCGGGACTTGTTTAGAAGAATCAGAGAACATCATTCAACATGGATCGAGACAGGTGAGAGAAAACCAATCACCAGTGCTATTGTGGGTCACCTGGCAGACAGCGATCATCAGGTCGACATAGACTGATCATTCACCAATATCTACAGAGTGCCACCGAAACGGTCAAAACTCGTTCGCTTGCGAATATTGACCACTATCGAGGTCAGTGTCATTCGATTACGCAATCCAACCCTGTGTGAACAGAAAAACTGTACAATCGCTTCAACTGCCTTGGCCGTTAGCTGACTCACTCGATCGATATGTAAGCAGTTAATCCCCAATTGGCGTCCACAAACGCAAAATTGAGATGGTGTAAATTTTGACTAAGTCTCGCATATGACCGCTTTTAGCTTTTATTTTCCTTTATAAATGTAACAGCCTGATGAGATTTTATCGAAAACATATGGTTGCCACACTTCTTGTTGTATAACCCATTATGACTATATCGATTTGAAGCCTCATCCTTTTTTAGGGGTCAGCAAAAGAACCAGAATATGAATGACTTCAGCAGGCGGACAACTGCACGGTAACAATAGATCAGATTGATCTGATAAATTTGTGCTGGAAATTCGCACTGTTCACAAAATACCTGCATTATCAAAACATATATATCGGAGCGGATCATGGCAATCACATGAATGAAGATGACTTGAGGCTAGTTATGTGGATACACTAAACGAACAACCATCAGATAAATGAACAAGTCAAACAATCACAGTTTTAACCTTTCTCTGTTGTCACGAAATTCCCTTCTCTCTATCGATGTGAGAATGACGGGAATGAGTATGTCCAAACCTGCAGCACACAAAACTTGTTCTGAACAATTCCGTTCTTTGATAAGATGTAGGAATGTTTTGACAAAATTTAAGTAGAACATCAACTAACATATAATGTGAAACTTGTATGCCCCATAAACGGAAAACGTTATTAAATTGCACGTGAAATACAGAATCATTCTCTTCAAATTTGTAAACAATTGACATATAGACGCGAATGTGCCTGAACTGTAATAAAGAATATTGAATTATTTCTTGTTGAATGAAATTCATTGCATTTTTACGAAAGATTAAAGTTTATTCGATGAGTTTCAATTTTGCGGAATGAGGCAAACACTGAGTAATCCACAATCAACGGAGATTTTCACTGACCCTTAATTAACACTCGGTTGTCTGAAGGATAATCGTAAATGTTTTGCTCACATTAGTCAATTTCTATAGTGATCATAACCAAATGCTAGAAAGAACGGCCGGCAAGTTTACAATAAAATGTGTAAGTTTAATCGGACTATTCACACAAGCAGTGTAATACAAACCGCATTCCGCTACTGCTTTTTTGCCACCGATAAAAGATGCCGCCCCAAGTAACTCTTTTGCTGTAACCTACTCACTTGATAGAGAGTTGTGTGTAGACCATACTTAACCATAATAAAACTACTTTGATATATTTGCTTGGTTTTAAAGGTTAATTTTGAATTGCTATCTTATTCTTCATTGGCGAACATCAGATAAAAGCCATGCGATTATGGATCTCTCAAAATGGATTGTTTGCAGCTAATTGAATTTCAGAAAAATGTTTTCGTTCGAAAATCATTTTAAGTGTAAACAATTATCTCGTTATTTTACAAGCTAAAAATCTTAGATTTTGTATTCACATTGCTAAGTTACCATACGCTTTTCATTTCTAATCAATTAACTTTCTAAGTAAACGGCTGCTGAGTATAAACGGAATGTTTTCACCTCATAATGTATGTCTTCTTAACACCCTTAATTATTGACGATGTCACACGCGACCACATTTTTAAAAAATACGTCAAACAGTAGTTTCATGATAATGTCAAAAGCGCAACATACATCTTCCTGAGGATCAAGTTTTTGTAATGCTCTAAACCTGATTGATTACAGGCTAGAAAACTTCATTTTACAGTGGCGCTTGTTCGAAACAATAGTAGAATGTTTACAACTTCCTTGCGATGATCTAGTCCATACTTCAATGCGACTCAGAATCTTCAGTCCGGTTTGAGAGAGTAAAAATCACAACTGTTATTTGTATTGTATTTGGTGCTTTGAATAAAAAGTATAGCGACAAAGTACTTTGTGTTATCTTACTTAAGTGATATTAGGTTTGTTGAGAGTTTGGACTAAACAAAAAGTCAAACATTTTATTCAGGAAATGACAGTCTGTCTGCGAAGTGACCGCTTGCTGCTAACAACGCTATAAACAAATGTCATTTGTACGGAATGCTCACAAGTGTGAAGTGCTTTAAGTAGCATATTTCCTTGAGGTGTTAAATGCGTTACTATGTATGATGTCACCTCAATATGTTCATCTTCATAATAGAAATATTAGCTTATTCAGATTGACATTGTAAACGAGAAATGCAGTGGTGTCGAGCACTTTGAAACGTTAATCTCCTGGTACTCTAACAACAGACCAACTAATGTGATTTATGTCGGGGCGATTGGCAAGCTGGGCACAACATAGACGAATGAGACACATTTGACATTTGAATCGTACCTAATGTGAGGTCAGTCGCGAAGTAGTCAGCACGGTTACTTCACAAAAATGTGTCCGGGATTCAACTCTTGACTGTCACAAGTTCATTCACTATCAACACGTTGTATCTAAGGCGAAATGTAATCTCAGTTCTGATTTCTACGGGGACTACGGCGGCACAACTACTGCAATCACTTATGGTTAAGAACCAATTTGTTTAAACTAAATTCTCCTAGCAATTATCAACATTAAAGCAATCTATTTGTATGTTTCATTTACACCACGTTTGATAACGACTGGCGATCGTTAATATTTTGAGAACAAATTATAAGTTTACTTGTTCCTAGCGTTTCGTTCACGATAAAGAAACTTAGCTAGAGTGTAAGACTGAAACGACAGTTTCTGTGAGTTCACAAATTATTGCAATACTTTTCTCACACTCAATGTATGCATACATTTACCCATATGACTGACTGTACCAGTTTAACAGCAGCTCGGTTTTATGTACCTGCCAATCCACTAGGTTTGGTAGTTCGGATCTACTGCCTATACCTCTTTACGTACAGTTGGCCCACGATCTACCGATTTATGATTCACTATTTTACCATCGTATAGCCTACATCACAGTTTTAACCAGTTCATCTGGTCTGGAAATGACTTTCTTTACTGAAACTTCCCCATGACCAAAGTTACACAGTTCTCGAATTTGTTAGATAGTCTGTGAACACAATGACATGAAACTGCATAACCAGGTCATTGTTAGAAATGAACTGTCTTGTGTATCTCCATTCTGTCAGGTTTAATAAGTCAAATAAGCGCCGTTTTCAAAAAACAGAGTACTAGTGCGTCAATTTCTTCGCCAAATCAACGAATTTGGCTGTAAGAGTTTGAACTCATAGATCTAGCTAGAAACAATTTCAAGAAACATGAGGAACATGACAATTGTGAACAGTGCATACACAGAAGCAGTACGATTCTCTGTTTGCATATTACTACCCACAATAACCAAGCTAGTAGTTTAGGTCATAAGCACAGCTCAAACGTTCTCAACTGTAGGAGTACAATTTAAATCCAATAGCATGAATGTTGTGTCAGCTGTCAAAACTACTCGGCACGTTACACTGAATGCGTGTGAAGTGGTCATAACGCTTACCAGTGAAAAATAACGGTCCTTCTTATCTGCGAAGCTCAACGCAATAAAAAACTAAATCCATTTGCGAAAAATCTGGACGTCGGCTGGACTCGAAACAGCGACAGTAACACCGTACCCAAACGCGGCAAGCGCTCTACCAGCTGAGCTACGAAGCCACACCGGAAGCTCAGAAATTTCACATATGGACCCAGTTACCCACCCAGCCAACTGTGGCACATGGAATCCACCAAATAATCCAGCCCAGTGACTGCCCAAGCAGGATATCTCCATCAGTTCACGCTGGAATCCACCAATGTCACCGATGAGCATTGACATTGAATTACTGATAAGTAGTTTGGTAGATATGATAAGTTAGGAGAGATCCATTTGCGAAAAATTGGGAATTCGGCTGGATTCGAACCAGCGATCGCTTGCGGCGTTAGGGCATGGTGTTTTTGTCACTGTTTCAAATTCAGCCGAAGTCCAGAATTTTCGTAAATGAATCTTCTAAATAATCAAATCTGCTAAACAACTTATGAGCAATTAAAAAGAAACTAATTCTGCAAGATATTAAATACTGTATTCGCCTTACTTAAAGTATTGTTCTCATCTAATTTCCAGAGTGAAAGTTCTTCTCGACACGCATTGTCGATCAAATGCTACTGTGTGACGTTTGGTACCTCGGTAGCCCACGTGAACCAAACAGTGTCCAAAGCCGAGCTCTTTTTCATTTATTTACTAAAACCGTTGCAGTTGTGGCACTTACTTCACAAAGCGCTAACCATTTGGACACCTGATGCGTTGAAACCTGAGTTGAAGTTTGGGTATGACACGCTGATATTCATTGATTAAATAATGAGGTCCATCAAGTATAACCGTTTGCTCAAAAAGGCTGTCACAAGAAATATCCATTTCAAAGAAACTGGTATTTTTGGAATTAATTTATAAGGGGAGAAATTCCACGTCACTTCCAGTGAGATAACTGACACCATCTATTCAATTGATGTGAAATTCAGTTTGGTTGTGCTACACTGTGGACACTGTTGATAGTTATACCTCTCAACCATCTGGTTGTACAATACGTCGCTGATTTTAACAGTTTCTAACCATTTTCAACGTATGTCTCTTTGATCGCCAATTTTATGCTGAACTGCAGTCCCACATAAGCAGCACGGCCTCACAGACAGTCCTCACAAACAATAATTTGTGTAGTTACCAGGTACAACCAAAAGACCTCCCAAGACCGGATGTGTATTTCGAGTGGTGTTCGCCACATTCTGCGTGGGCGCATTAAGATGCTGTGCTTTGTGTAGGCGTATCACCGATAGAACTTATAGGATTTGGACGTTTTGGAAATTTGAACAAAACAGTTATGACATGGAGAGTGATGAATGAAACCAATTTGTATGGACTTAACAAAACCAGAGCTACGTTAATATGAGTGAGTTTTTGTATCAAACTGCTGAGGTGAATAGAACAAACGGCCAACCTCTGAGTTAGGAGAAGTCACCAAGTCCACGACGGACTCAAGTTCATGAACTATTGTTTCTGACTACGTGAGGCTGGCTTCAGTAGACTAATCGCGACCGCTTCAGCAAACCGCAAGAAGCTTGCTTCTACCAACTAATATGTAACCGCGGTGAAAGTCGCATAGACTAACGAGAACTGATTGATCTCCTAACTGGAAGAACATTCACCTAAATGAGTGCAGAATTCTGTATTACCGAGGGATAGTAGTGATGTCAAAAGAAGCAACCAACTAGTGTCCATAACCACCAAACAATCCTGACCATTTGATAAGGAATCGATCCAGCCTGTGTATTTAGCATCCTATTGTGCCAGTCTGATGTTATAGTCGTGCGGCTTGCCGAGGCGGTCGCAATCAGTCCACCTGATCATTGATCAACTGCTCATTGAACATTTATCAATAAACCTGATCTTGCCCTGGACTTGGCGACCCACGAGTTGATTATCCGTCCCACTCCCTCTGAAGTATTCAGCATAACACCGATTCATGTTACTGTAAATGTGGTATTCATGAGTTAGTACGAAACGCTTGCATTTGCGATGCTCCCTGTCCTAAATGTTTTGTTCAAACTTCCAAAGGAAACAAGCTGTTTTGAATTTGAGATTTATACCTGAATCACCGTCAGGT
This sequence comes from Paragonimus skrjabini miyazakii, assembly GCA_014338405.1. Lineage (NCBI taxonomy): Eukaryota > Metazoa > Platyhelminthes > Trematoda > Plagiorchiida > Troglotrematidae > Paragonimus > Paragonimus skrjabini miyazakii. Next base: position 221,956 of record JTDE01000076.1, read on the forward strand.
GGTAGACATCCTTCAATTCATAAGTTTAGTAGTGACAACATTTTGGTGGATAAACATTTAAAGAAGCGTGCGAAATGCAAAACCCAGTTTTAACTTGTCAAGCCTACGATGATTGTACTTTAATATGTAGCGTACGACGAGTGAAGGTTCAAACACTGAGAGTGATGGTTCGATTCAGAATGTGCGTGTCAAATCTCCGTTTGAATTTATCTAGTAATGACTCTGGTAGACTGTTTTGTAAGTGGACGTATTGCTGTTTCTAAACCAGCCAGTCCGCTTGATGCTACAGGTTTATCAACTTCACTTGTGGTAGTCAGGAGTATGTTTCTCAAACGGCAACAAATTTATCGTAACATCAGTTATGACAAGAATAAGTTTACTTGAAGTGTAGCTGTTTTAAAGAGAACCGTCCCACTATACGCGGTCCATCCATATTGTCATAACACGCTTTTTGATCAGCCGTTGAATTTTCTCACTAAGAACAATGTCCGTCGCGGGTTGAGCAGGGTATAGTCTGATATTTTGCACCATTGGCCTTCGGCGCAAAACGGCCACATTCCGGCCAAGCTCCAATGTCTGTTTTACAAAGCCGATGCCGCTCAAACATGTGAAACGGAAGACGACACACCCATAAGACATAATCAGTTAGAATTGGTCAGATCCGACGTCCACTGATTAGACAGCAGTGGTCGCAAGAAAGATAATTCCGTCAGCAAATATGAATTACAACGAGACACGACTGAAGTGGACTGGTTGCAATTTGGGTTGCATTCAAACAGCCACAAAACAACCCTATATTGAACTGTTATAGCCTAGATATATCCATTCACTCACTAAAAAGCCACCACAAGCGAAACAGAATGAAAACTTCATAAAGAGGCTATATCCTGCAAGCAAATAAGGGTAAGCCAAACCCACAAACAGTTACCTGTTCACTTTAGTTATAGCAAGAAAGGTGGACAATATTGTGCCTTAAACTGATGTAACGCACGTTATGAATATTCTCTGTGCTTTTGAGCGGAAAGTACATTTGATTGACGAATGGGAAGATCGATGAAACATAACAGATGAAGTCAGTTGGATAATTCATTCTGGACAATAACTGTTCGTCTGCCAAGAGTAACAAGCTCTATCGGCACCGAAGCCAATTAGCCATAAGGAAATGAGAAAAATTGTCGTCAGACGAACCTGAGCGGATCGTATTCATTATCCGCAAATGGCCTATGAGTCAATAACTAAATGAAACGATGGTATGTCGTTATTGATTAAGAGTTAGTAACCATCACTGAAGTCGGGCAATGACAGCTGTGATCTAACATTTCCATACTAAGTGATTGTTTGTTATTGGAAGAACTTATGTTGAAATGTCAAGTTCCATCAAGAGGTTTGTATGAATTTATTCATATATTCTAACTTCTCACTAGTAAGTTGTAGATTCGTCTCTGCTGAATAATCTCAAGTGTGAAACTTTGTCATACAATCCGTTTCCAGAAATAACTTCTAAATCACCCCCAGTGCTACCGCATACATGTTTACCGCACTTCCAGTCAAGAGACCCGACTTTATCTCACCGTTCAGACACATGTTTAATCTTGTTGACTGATTATCCTGCCTAGATTACGCGGTTTCATACAGTGCTGTGTTCAAGAAAAATGTCCGGTCGTGGACTGCTACACACCTGCGATGTTCTGACTCCCGCCGCAGGCTGAAAAGTACAAGGCTGACTACCTAGGATCCGATTTCTATGCAGTATTAGTCATGGACAGCGAGTGTGCTGATCAAAGCACACTACTTATGAGTAGTCAGTTGGATTTATTTGCCGAATTATCGAAGTAATCAAGAACACTTATGTACAACTGGTGAAATGTCCATTGGCGGCACTCTTGATTAATGCATATATATATTTGAATTTTCATGTGTATCATATTGTTGAAACGTGTTCAAACATTAGGAATAAAGACATATAGGCGGACATATGTTTTCGATAATTCATCTTCAGGCCGGTACAATTATATAAGGAGTTAATAGAGTTAGATCGAGATATCGATCAGGCTTATTACAAAGAAACTAGATCACTGGTCAGTCAATTGGCGATGGCTTGATTGGTCGGTCACGTCACGCTTGTCCATTGGTTTGACCGAGCAGGTTTATCATCGATCCGGTGGATTTGTGGCCATGGTAGGTGCAGCGTTTGAACAAACCGTTTTTGGTGACATAATACTGGGTCAAGCAGCCTGATTCCAATGGCCTCGGCAGTACAAAGTGTTCTGATTCGGACCGCTTTTGATGGGTTGCCTGGCACGCGATATACAACTTTGAAGGCTTGATCGGTGTTCACCTGGTGTCCACTTTCAACCAGATGAGCGAGGATAGCACTGTTGACCGATCGTGATTCCCCGTGCCCCAGTCACCGTGAATGGTGTTCTCGGAATCCTTTCGAAAGTTGTCTTGACGTTCGACCAATATAACCTGCTCCACACAACAAGTGAATGAGTAGAGTATGCCGAACAACGGATCACTAAGTGTCTCAAGTCATTAAAAGACGAAAAGCCGATAACTCCCGCGACTTACGAATAATTACGACCACAGGGTTCTGCTATACCCCGTCTCTATGGACTACCAAAAGTCCGCAAACCTGGCGTACCGGTTCGTCCAATACTTGATATGATGAATTCGCCTTACCACGCAACGGCGAAGTGGCTAGTGAAACTGCTTGAACCTGTCCGAAAGGCGATTGCCCCACTCAGTCTACGTGATACGTTTGAATTTGTCGAATGCATACAGAACGTTAACATGAATTCACAGAAATCATGCTCATTAGACGTAGTGTCGTTGTTCACAAA
>JTDE01000076.1:235970-247705 GCA_014338405.1 Paragonimus skrjabini miyazakii
CGATCGATCTCTGATAAGAAATAGGCGACTAGTACCTGCTTGGCCAGCGAACGATTATCAGAAATGTGTAAAACATCCACCTTTTTGGATTAAGAATGTGCAAGGTTGTCAGGCTGATAGTTATGGATTACGGATAAGTAGTACGGGAATGTGGTTCCCCTATAGATTGAAGATCACTCGCAATGGATTAGTTAACTCGTAAATATTTGCCAATGGTTCATGATGTACGAACATTTTGTTAATCAACAGTACATTCGATTGTGTAGAGTTTCTGTGGATTTGTATGGGAGTTATTTGGTTCACCGCACCAGATATATACTGATCACCTTACTACAAATTCACCAATATTTAGTATGCTTGGGTCAACAATGTTTTGCATTAATTAAGATGGTTTTTTCTACTCATCAACGTATTCAAAGACTAGTATAGTTTACTGTGTAGTAAGTCACGGGTTGGGTGTACTTTCCCTGTTTTCTGAGGTTGGACAGGGCACGTCTTTTACCAGTGTGGTATGCTGTTATCGTTTACAAGTGTGTTTACTCGTTTTGAATAAAACGAGCAACCGAAATGCTTCAAGTCATCCGAAAATATAGAGTGGTTGGAAGCTGAATTGACAGTCTATCGATGATGAGTTCTAAGTTATTACTCCACTAGAGTGATTCTTTCTCTGGTTGATTGCTCATGAAAATTAAGCTGAATGAGCGAGCATTCAGGAATATTCATACCACGTAATATCTTTGTGCTCAAATGATTTTCATTTATATGTACACAGATGAAGAAGTGAAAAGTACTGCCGATCTAGCCCTGAGATCATCCAACCTTCAAATGTAACATAAACTCCAACTGGTGTACTTTGAACACGAGTACAGTTGATTAGAAATGCCAAGTTTCTGCTTAGATTTTCAGTCGATCATTTTAACGATAAGCACTGGACTCAGCTCTGTTAACATCGATCACCATCACTCTAATCAAGACTTACACTCCTGTGAAAGTAAATATGAAGCCACCAAATTAGCCAATACATTACCAGACTGAATAGAATTATGCAAACTGTCAGTCGGGTATGCTTGTTAGCGGTACACGGTTAGTTGTGCCGTTCTCTCTCCTGTTAGCCCATAACTATGGCTTCACGAATTGTTACACATATTTACAAGCAGTCGTGGTCTGTTTTGATATAAATTAACACAACTCATGTTTGACAGAAACATTCCAATTCGACTAGTTCTACCAGCCATTGCTCTTCAAAAACAATTTCTAGACAGTGTATGTAGTAGCCTTAGAGCTTATCAGTTATGACTATTTTTTTCGTTCAAGTATATAAATACTAGCCTACCTTTTGAACTCACGACTCAAACGTGAACCGTAATATTTTCGAAGTGTAGACACTTTCGTTCGATAAAGGTGTACCTCACTTGCGGCTAGAACGCGGCACTTGTGCAATTTTATGGTTCGGTTTTTTCTTTTAACCACTGTGTTCATTAGTGAATCCAAGTGAACAGTCTTTGACCTTGTCAGTATTTTCGTCTACTTCTACGTAGGGCCTGTTCTTGTAATATTGTTTAAAATGTAGGAAGGTTTTCAAGCATTTTTTCCGATGCTATCTCATTGGAAAAGCGTCTCGACATGTGGATAATTATGGATGCTTTTTCTGTCTCTACTATGCAGTATTTTATTGATTCCACGCTCCTGACTGGGGATAATGAAACAGCTCGGAAAATCGCCGCTTAAATCATTTTCTTTTAAGTAAAGCTGGCCTGTTCACAACTCTATTTACAAATCAACATTACTTGGCAGTTGCAAGCTGGTTGACTGTAGTTATCGACAAGTTTCTTATGTTTGCAGCTATTCACATCTATTCCACAAACATTTTTGTATCGACTGTTGAACTGTGAGACAAACGATATATCACAGTGAACCCGTAACGCACTTACAATCTGGTTCGACAGAGTTATATCGTTAAATAAACTGAGAGGAAGGAATAGAATACCTTACGATAAGTTGCACAATCTACATCCATTTCGATATATGAAAATATATACGAAAAATGTCAGGCGTATAAATCGAATTAATATAACTTGGAAAGACCTCCAAAGTCTGGGCAGTTGAAAAGGTAGGCTGCTTGTGACACTTTCAGAACTAAACAACCGTGAGCTACTAAGGTGGGTATCATGCTTGACTTAAACCAATTATTGTCAATTGTCAGATCGCTAGATTCATGACAGGATCATTTGACTGTATAGCGGAAATCGGGTGGTCTGTGATAAAACTGTTCTCACAACCCTGCGGTCGTTCAATCTGTTTCTGATTTAAGCGTTTCTGCCGAAACAAAATTGGTAAATCATCTACGCACCTCCAGTCATTACTTACATGGCAGAACTCCGAATTCATCTAATTTGACGAAACCAAATGGCACCCCTGTATATAAATAAAATTATTTAATTAATAATATAATTAATAAACAATCAACCAATAAATAATAAAAACAAATACAAGGCGTAGCAGATTTACAGTCTGATGGCCTGTGAGAGCGCCTTAAAGCAGTGGTCCCCAAAACGGTAGTAAGGGTTGATCCGAATAGAGCTTCAAACACCTCAACCGTTTAAGGACTGACTACGTTGTGATTCCTAGTGTATATAATCTGTTATCTCAAAACCTTCCGCCAAAAGAATAGTATGCCTATTTGTAACTCAGGTTTGAGGGAATGAGACTCTCATTAATTCGTCATATGTCTAGACGACTAAATGTATGTAGACATGAGAACATCAGGATTACGTTTCTTCTTGGATAGCCGAAGCTGAAAAGGGATAGACCCGAACGTCTTTTTGGCAAGAGTTTATTCTTGACCCAGGCACTCTCTAGCTGCCTGTCTATGAAAGTTATCACTATGATCCATATCATTTTTAATAATAGAAAAACGGAAAAACCCCTGGATTCAGTTCCATGCGAGGACCTACAGTGTGCACTTACATTGTAGGCAGGCTCCTGAGTGAACTCATGAAAAGATTCCATTTGAGAAATTCTCTACTGTTTGAGCCAGGTTGTCATAGCTGCATGGTGATTTGTCACCACATTAGACCCAGGTTTATTTCTGATTCCGGAGAACATAAATTTGTGTGCACAAGGATGGTCGCAGATATGCTTGACTTCTTATCTAGATATGCTGACTAGTTAGTGGACCACCATACAATCAACGTTAAATAGACTTGATATGGATTCACATTCCGCGAACCTTTAATAATTCCTCAAGACCAAAAGAAAACATACATCGCGAGATGCAAGCATTTCGTTTATTCTCATCAGTCGATTATATAAAACATTCGGTTATATGGGTTAAGCGCCTAAAGATAAAACGATGAAAGGAATGAACATCACTTGGGTGCAATTTAGGTTCACTGCCATGGTAATAGCTCGCCAACGTTTGTTGCAGACGACTTAGTGTAGCACTGGTGTTGACCAGTCCTTCATTAGTAATTGTGGTTTGTGCTGCTAACAAATTAACATGTTTGAGATTCCTGAGTAACCCACATGAACTCCTTGCAGTGCAATATTGAGGGGTTAGCATTTGTTCACTTGTGCCCTGGAGCACTGTTAACTTGGCCGTCCAGTTAGGTTGGAAACCAATAGACATAAAGCCAATAACCAAAAGGTTACCCGGTCAACTTTGTCCTTATCTTTCGATACGCAGGTGGTTTTAAATTTCTTCCTGCGCAGTCAACCCAAGTTACGTCATTAGATGACCAAGAATATAAAATGCCGGCTGAATGGTTTATGTAATAGAGGGATTTCTAGTTTGGTCCTCACTTATGACAACGGGAGTTGGACAGTCTCAAACTGCTCAGGATATGTTATGGTGCACATCTATACTGCTTGCTTAACACCCACCCCGGTTTTAATTAACCCATCAGACGTTCCAAGCTGTTGAATATATATCCACAGTATGTTGTGTGCCACTACACACTTGTAGAAAGAGTCTGATTTTGACAACACACAGTAGTATGTTAAGAGGGAATGAGTCATGGCGATGGTTGATAGCTGAAACATTCAAGAAATGTAGCACTGACAAGTTCCATTATTAACGAAGGAAGATCAATTTATCTATGCTTCAGTTTCAATTGACTTCGACTGAATCACCAAATTTATGAGTAGGTGCACTCATTCAACAATTTAAGACTGAGGTATCTAATGGTGATGTTTGGATTGGTGTCGATTCATTACTACGGAATACTGTCATTTCAGACTGCGGACAAGATGAAATCAATAATTGTCACTGCATAGCAGAGAACGTGTCTTTGTTGAACTGCCTCTACTTGTTATCATAACGTACACACATTCTTTAAAAATATCCTAATTCAGCATTATATGCAAAACGGTACTTTTCCTGACATCGCACGATTTTTGTTATCTCCCGTAATGTTGAATCCAACGGACCTGTGAAAACAGTTACCAGTTTGAGTGTAACAATGGTGTACTCAACCACAATGCACAGCTATATATCATTTGATTTTGCTGAACAAGCTAAAAGCCACTGGCAGATCAACCAAAGTGGCTTAAACTTCCTATTTTCTTTAATGAAATAAAACGACGTGGCGCAAAGTGAACCACGTTGGATTTATAAATATAAATAACCGATTTGTGACTGGATTCGGTTGTTGTGTAGCTTACGTAAATCCACAGTCCCTTATGGCCATTTCCATAAAACTCAACTTGGAAGAAAGTCATAATCGTGGGGGTATTTACTAAAATTAACAAGACAGTTAATGTGTCACCTATTGGGCAATCTGAACATCACACAAGAACGAGCGTTGACATACGGCGATTTAGTCATGCCTGATGTGAGATAAATGGAACAGAGTTCAAAAAGACTGCCTCAAGAAAACGTAATGCGGGTTCTGATATCAGCAATGATAAGAATGTCTTATTTTGGCAAACTGTCACGGGAGCATATTTTTAGTCTGGTGTTTCTTTTTGAAACCGGACGACTGAAAATTCTGTGAAAAAGCAAGAGCTGTAATCACTTGTAAATGATTGCCAAAATTACATAAATTCATAATTAGCCTATTTAATACTAAGTACTTACCAACGTCCTTGAAGGTGACTAATAACGTTTCACACAAATATCTACTCGGTCATCGTTATCAAAGTGAAGGACGAGCATTCCGACTTTGTTCTGTCCCCTCAGTATATTATGACAATGAGTTTCAAGGTTGTTTTTCACAGCCGCGTGTATTAGGACGCTGTATTCGTAAAAATATGAATGATTCAATCTCCCTTGTTATTACACAGTTTGTTTTCATCCCATGAAAACAAAATGGTTAATTTTAGTTGAACCACGAACTAGTTAGATTTTTGTCACTGACCAGCTATTTATTGACTTACTATGTACGGATATACAGTCTGCTCCAACAAGTGAAAGTAACTAACTCTTGTTACCATTAAACGGCAGTGTTTGCCCAGATACCTTCTAATATTGCCAAGAATTGGGCAAAAGTAAGGGTTCGCTGAAAAGTACATGTAAGCGGTATCCATTTGTGAGTGAGTCACACGGCATATCAATCAAATTCCTTACTATCTTTCAGTAGACAAATATCGTGCAATATATTCAAACATTTCTATGAGTCCAATGTCCATCTCGTTGTGTCATCTGCTGGAGTTGACAGAAAAACTACTTTATCTTCTCCCAAGGCGATATGGCAAACTTAACACGATCCCTAAGAGTCTGTAGCTCTACTATTTCGTATGACTCGTCAGTTGTACCAAGTGTGCTCTCCATGTAGTGGTTACCATGAGTGCCCTACGAAAGAGTGGCCGAAAAGCAAATTCCGGTTGTTATAAGTATACACACTATTCCTGAATCCTATCACGAAAACAACTGGAGCGAAATGTTTTTTTTTTAAACCAGCTGGCTGTGAGCCTGTATGATGAATAGAAAACTTATCCAGTCCAGTTCAATTTTCCTCTCCGTTTGTCAGCTCCTTTTGTGACCATCTATGTGCAGTCCAAACTTCACAGTTCATCCTTAGTGGTTGCCACTCTCTAGCATAGGTTTCCATGTTGCAGCGTTCATGCCTGGTCTGTTCTCATCGTGGCACTTGATGTATGTTTCGCGAAGTGAGCCAATGGAACATTACGTTTCTTTGACCAAACACTGACAACATAGAAGTATGCAAGTTCGCTCCAGCAAACTTTCGCGTATTCCTCTAAAAACTGACAAACTTCTGATTGGAAACTCCCTAAAATAATTTATGTTCACACAGTATCCAGTTGCCAAGTTACTATTTTGCATTTCCTTTACTCTTGTTGAATTTACCCCGACAAAAGTGTAACCCCAGACAACCCAAAATAGAAATTTTGACAAATAGATGTGTCTGTCTACCAATAATCAACCATTATGTGGACCACTCCTATCGCTAACTGGCTAATTTCAGTTGGTCTTCTCAAACAAGACTAGATATAAAGTAAAATCACTCATTCATGCTCACACATGAAGTGGTTCAGCAAAAATTCCATACATCTTAAAAAAACAAAACTTTCAAAATGAAATAGACGGTCAGCCAGACAGCATTTATCCCTGAGCTATCGAGTGCAATTTCGTATGAAGGATTTCACGGATGTAATCAAAACTTATACCTTTATTGTCTGGGAGACGTTGTATAACCCAAAATACCATCGTATTTTTTGCCGCGCAAGTGCTTTACAAAATTCAACTCACCAAATAAACAAATGACTATTTCTCCAGGTTATATTCGACCACGTTTCAAATACCTACGTCACATTAATTGTTTGAATGTTTGTTGAAATAGTTCTATATGCTGAATTTACAAAACAAGAACCAACCACCGGATATAAACAGTTTTACTCCGGTCTGTTTGCTGTCCCTCTAGATTCTTACAATTTGAAACAACACTCTCCAACGTAACTTAATTTGTTCGGTCCTTCTTATGTAATGAGTATTCATTGCCTGCCTGAGCAATCCTCTCCAGATTCCCGTAGAATTCATAAGAAGTCAATTTTGCAAACAGCTGTTTTCGGTAATTCTGATCAGGCTATTACAATTACATAGGTTAAAGGCGAATTATATATGAAAATTATAAAGTGCCAACTAGGTCATCATAAAAATCACAGGAGTGCTACGGATCACAGTCTACTGGGGGAGGGTGGGAATGTTGATGAATGTGTTGGAGTGTTACACGGGCCTGTCATGAGACACGCGTTCATCAGTGTCGAGGGGTTCACGCTTGCGCGCGTTTCAAGTGGATGTGGAATGATTGGCCAGGGGAGGTGGAGGGTTTGTACGAATTGTTTTTGGGCACATAGGCAGGGGTTGTGGAGTCTGATAGCAATAGCCTCGGTCGTTGATAACAATCGCACTGTGACAGCTCTGGAACAGGATTGACGAACCTTGTAGATTACTCGGAACGCTTCATCCGGATTTATTTGATGGCCAGTGTCAAGTAAATGAGAGCCAATCGCACTGGAAATAGGCTTTCTCGATCAAGATACAGAAAGACGAAGGGAACCTGTATCTACTTTCTATCCTGTTGTTGTCAAGCAGGTTACGTTGGGAGGACCACAAGGCGGCTGTCGGAAAGGATCCATGAACACCTACCGAATTGGCTTCGCAACGGATCGATGAAGCCTATTTCCAGTGCGATTGGCTCTCATTTACTTGACACTGGCCATCAAATAAATCCGGATGAAGCGTTCCGAGTAATCTACAAGGTTCGTCAATGCTGTTCCAGAGCTATCAGAGTGTCATTGTTATCAACGACCGAGGCTATTGCTATCAGACTCCACAACCCCTGCCTATGTGCCCAAAAACAATTCGTACAAACCCTCCACCTCCCCTGGCCAATCATTCCACATCCACTTGAAACGCGCGCAAGCGTGAACCACTCGACACTGATGAACGCATGTCTGATGACAGGCCCGTGTAACACTCCAACACATTCATCAACATTCCCACCCTCCCCCAGTAGACTGGGATCCGTAGCACTCTTGTGATTTTTCTGATGACCTGTTTGACACGTCATAAGTTTGTTGATACAAATAATGAATTGGATTGAATGTTGACTCATCGAAACACACACTGAGTCCGTTTCGGATTCGTGCGTAGGAGATTTCAGAATAAGGATCAAGAGTTACTCTTGTTTCGTACTTTGGGCGGAACGATTCATGAAATATTCAGTGAAAATGCATCTATTGCACAACAAAGACCGTTGCAATTGTCTTTTTTCAAGGAACCACCAGGTTATCAAAATAACTATAATATTCTACTCCAGACTTGACGTCCATATAGGACACCTTGGCTATTTAATCTCAAAATAGCAGGTCCGTAGTCAATTCGGATGGAACTCAACTTTTGTGTACACTTTTGCCTCATTAGGTATTTTTCAACCCGGTTCACAAGACTGAGTCGGAGGAAAGCAAAAATACCGCCAAAATTTCACCACATTTTTATCAGGAAATGATTGGATTCATTTAACCTTTAAGAATGAGTATGCTAAATTAAACTGAAGTTTACTACAAACACAGAGATCCTTTTAATGTCCATGATCTCGTTTGGCACTTCGATATAAAATGCCGAAAAATGACGGTCTCGAACTTGGTGAACCGATCAATCGCCGATTGAATCAACTCCATAATCGAAGTTAATAGTACTGCACAGTTTCATTCCAGAGCCGACCGGAGTGGGTTTCAGATGTTAAAATTAGTTTTCTACGGTGTTCATCACGATTCTTTTCTCACCAGATCTTGCTAAACGCGTTATGTTGGGTGAACATTATCTTAGCTAAATCTGGACTGGTATGGGGATATACATCTTCATTTCTATGGGATCGCACTTATGCGGTATGAATCAGCAAACCACGGTGATCAAGACATTAAAATCGACTCTAAATTGTCGTATACTCATCTTTGATCTCCAGAGAACAAGCGTTATTGACAGAACAGTGTAGCAGAACCTCAAAGCTGCCAGCCTAGGGCAATTTCCATAAATCCCACACTCCCGTGATAAGCAACCTACTTTAAGCCTAATCAAACATTGACCTTGTCACCTGTCTTATTCGGACAAGACGCGGTCAGGATTTAGCCTACCGTTCATAGCCATAGCTGTGGAAGTATAAGGAACAGCAGCCTTGATCCTGTTTCTAGTCAGTTACATATTGCCAGCCGATCACCAATACATTGAGACGCGGTCAGAGCACAAGCATACTAGTAATAGGCCCTAAAATAACTAGGTTACATCTATCGTTTTCAGAAAATATACTCTAAAGACCACTCATCCATTGTTTCGCTGTTTCGATTACGGGTACTCTACCATCACAAGTTACGAGACAGATTACATGTTTGTTCAGTGTTCGAATGAACACTAACAATACGTATAATCTGATGAAGAGCTTTGCGGGTCATCCATATACATGCTGCTCAATGAGTTGGAAACCAATGAGATGTCACTCGTCCCTGAAATTTGATTCACTTTGTACATCACCTACTTTATCAGTGAGTCGGAGAATTTTTCTTTTCCATACTTGCCTCAACCTTAAACCGGAATAACATGCGCAAATTGAAGTTGTTTTTTACCAAAGGTATGATGTCAACTTTGTTCAGAACACTATAGAACACACAGGAGTTAAAACAAGTGACTACGAAAAACGACTAACACTCAACGAGCTTACCGAAAAGAGGATGGTAAAGTTTACACACTATCTGGGTTCATACGTCACTGTTTCTACTCAGATATACTCTATCCATAATGGCTCCACAAGACTCTACAGAAAACATTTCTGTTCTACGTTATGTTCCATAGTTTTGAAATTCTTTAATCAAAAAGCCACAACCATGCAATCTACAGTCATACACCCAGTTTTTGAAGTACCACTGTTCATGAAACAAAATGTCAGACTATTTCACTCAATGTGAGGTAGAGTGGTGTGTAGACAAAAGTATATTTTCCTCTTATCCGTTAGTTATTTTGTCCGTACTTTCAGTTCGAAGAAGTCACACAAAACACGAGATGCAATAAATGTTCTGTTTTGTACGTTAGGCTTTCCAGGGCAATAATAACCCAGAATCAACATTCATTAGCTATTTGTCTAAAACAAGTTGAGGTCATCACATGAATGATTGGTAACTACAGGTAAATGAAAACCCAGTAGCTCATCTCAACTATGTTGAATGGTTTATTGCATCAACACCGAAGAATTACACTTTGTCTACCAATTTGTTGTCATGCCCCTTTGTTTTCTGTCCCACGCCGACTGGTTCAAACCTCTGAAAAGGATAAAGTCCGACTTAGTGAAACAGACTCTGTGTTTCACAAGTTTTTGCGTGAAGGAGAAGGATCTGTAGCTTTCAGTCTTAGTGTTAGGCTGGGACTAAAATAAATTGGTCGGTTTGTAATTTCAAAGGATTCGGTTTTATATGTTAAGCGATAGAAACACCGATGTCTCACACGCATCAACGAACCAGTGAAACGCATTGTAGAGGTATAATGACATATGCGAGAAGATTTTCATAAAACCAGCAAAACAAGCAGATACATGGACGGACGGACATACACGGCTGGTGTTCTGTGTTAATATGGAGCGGGATTAGATCAATAGAACTGAAAATGCTTGTTGATCTTTGTGTATACCATGATCAAGTGGTGTTTTGTATGCTTCGACGAATAATGCAGTGAGCACAGTCTCAACCTTGAAGTTTCGCAGTATGAAGAACGTAAACGGAAAGATCTATCTATATGGTACCTTCCTCCTTTGAAGCATTAATTTAAGAAAAGGCATCTCAAACGTTTAGTTGTGGTCAAATGAAAAATGTATACTAGTAAATGGCCAGCCGTGTGGCGAATTTTACGTGTTACATTGAAGTCCGTTCTATTGCTGAAATTTGCTCTGATAAGTGTTCGGTTTATTACAATTTGTTGTGAATTCCTGTTGGCATGTTTTTAGTTTATTGGAGTGTATCGAGTTTGTGCAATCAAAAGTTCACATTTCGAACCTCGTGATTGTTGAAGTACATATTATAACCAATCCAACAGCCCTCGATGTATTCTACATTTTCGATGATCTTCCATTTCACCTGCTCATCTTCACAACGAAATGCTGAATTGCTGTATTTGGCAAGCCTGGATAGTAACCAACTTAATGGCGAACACGTTTCATTTCATTGTGCAACCGACGTTAATTCACATGAATATATTAATTATGTCCAAATAATTTACAGGTTTTCCCATGCTTTTCGACTTTATGTTCATTTTGTTTTATCACATCAATGATGTTGTCGTATTGGCTCTAAACAGAACCTCATTTTCGAACTTCTCAACGATAATTTTACAGTCATCTATAGCTATAACTCACTGTACATTAGCCTGACAAACCGTTCTTGCTCCCCGTTAATATTTTCTCTGTATCGTTTCATATTGGTGTATCGGTTAAACCGTCCTTAGTGTAGCGTCCATTGTATGTTGTGAAAATGATATCTGTCAAATTGCTGTATACTTTTGGACTACCTTCATCACACGACTTGATGCGTATTCAACACCGAACGCCATTTTGGATTTAGATGAGACCCAATTGTGAAAAGTCAGGGTTTTGGCTGGATTGGAACCAATGACAGAATCACTGTGCTTAAAGGCTGGAAGCGCTTTACCAGCAGAGCTGTGAAGCATGGCCAGTGGCTTGTAAATTTCACATTTGGACTCGGTTACCCACAAGTCCCACTTTCTCATATGGAATCCA